>JAOBBB020161485.1:0-12359 GCA_025331005.2 Zoanthus gigantus
AAGTTGTCTCACAGCATGCAAAGCAGTTAAAAAACTAGTGCATAATTTTTCTTCAGGAGACAAGACTTTTTATTTTTTCTTTATAAAAAGATTATCTTACATACTTACCTTATAATTGTATAGAATAATAAATCAATATCGTAAAACCTCAAAAACAAGCCCAGTGGATTAATCTCTAAAAGAAGCTCAACTCGAAAAGATGCTCCCCTCTTGAGTTTGCAAAAATAATCTCAAAAAGAAGCCCATTTTCTTTGGGATAATTTCCGTACTGGGCGTACTTATTTATGCATGCAGTTTCATCCCGTATATTACTATATAAGTTAGGGGTCTGAGTAAGGGTTAGTTTACATGATTAAACAATAGTACGCCCCAATAGGCAATACGGAAATTTTACTTTTTCTTTTCCAAACAATAAGTATTGGCAGAAAAGAACGACAGAGAAACAGAAACCTGCAATGGTTTATCAACTTAATCATTTGATATCAGCGGCTTTAAATCATTCTGTAGTTCTTCTTGTCTGTGTTGTTATTAGTACCTTGCAAATGGTGCCCTGATGGCATCCCTTTATATAAAATCGGTAGGGCAGCCAATTTACATTTTACTGAAGCACATCTCGAGGTTTTACTGTTTCTGATCTTGGTCACACTAACACGTTTACGCAAAGATACGGCAACTCGGATATCGTGCAACCAGGTCCAAAATTCTTTGCTTTCATTCCATATGCATGTTATAAGCCATTTTTAAAACTTAAAATTTTTCAATACTGACAGTCACTTATGCATTGTGGGTAAAATCTTGAGCCAACCAATGAAAGACGAATACGAAGTTTATTTACCTCGGAACAAAAACATCCGCGTAATGATATAAATTTGTCTTTTCTCGTTCAGGATGAAGTTGTAACAAAACCATGTTGGCAAAATTGTTGTTGCTGTTGATTTATTTTCTAATAATTTTTGTGGCTGCTCGAGTCTTTGATCTCTCGGCGACCTGGTTGGAAGCGGGATGTTTAGCGTCGCATTTGCTAGACCCATTTACCTTGAGCGTCAGAAAATTGAAATCGATTCTTGAGCAGAGGGGAGTCGGTTATTGTGGAGTCTTAGAGAAGAAAGAACTGGCTGAGCTTGTAGAAGTAACGGGCGGAGTGTCTGAGAGTGAACAATGCTCTGCTTTAGTCCCAGAACCCGAGGATGAATCGAAAGAAAGCAGTGAGTTTGTTTTCTCGGGGGAGTCGCATTTTCTCGAAGAAGTAGAAGATACCAAAGCAGGGAGCTGGCTCATTGAGATTGTTCCTTACGGAAATTCGCCATCAGTTTTGAAGCGGAGAAAACAATGGAAAATGTTGAGAAAGAAGGTTTCTCGCTTTGGTATTCGCACGGGGACGTTTATATGTGATAATGATCCGACATTGTGTTGGAAACATGACTGGTATGACGCCTCGCTGGTTCTTTCTATGCCCAAAAGTAATCAGCCGAAAGGTGGCGTTGTTTTACAACGATACGATTCAAGACCGTCATTTAACGAGGCATTAAAATGGGTGAACGAAAAACTATCATCAAAGGTGCGTACTTTTGACTCGCTCAAGGAGTTTAACAAAAATTTGGCGACAGATTTGGAGATGAGTGGTGTTTATGTTGTTCTATTTTCGACCCTGAGGGAACCTCCTCTTTATATGGCGTCACTCTCGATTCAATTTACAGGACGTGCAAAGTTCGGACATGTCGTTACTAAAGACTGGAAGGAGTACAAAACAATACTAAGGACGTTTGGGATATTAAAAGGACCTAATTTGATGGTTTTCACACGGGAAAGAAATTTTACTTACGGAACTCGAATAGGAGAACGGGACAACTTCAAATCTCTAGAGCTGTTCTTAAAAACGATGCATCCGGAAGTCAATGATATATTTTTAGCAGCAATAACACTGGTTAATCTTAGTTGTGTCTTAGAAGTGTTTATGACTCAAGGGGGAGTATTGAAAAGGGGATTCAATCTTATTTGTTTGCTTATATTTTATAACACGAGTTTGATTGTTTTGTTTTTACCAGTTGTTGGCTTGTTTCAGATACCATCTCTAGCACCAGTGCTTGACTTTGGTCTAAAAGTTTGCAGATATATAATGGGAAGTAATTACGCGTCAATGTTCAGACAAGATTACTTGTGTTGCTTAGAGTACAAATTCCTTTTTTTCAGTGGCTTTCTAGTGTTTGGTATGTTTGCAGGATGGCTGAAAAGGAAATACAAAGGTTTATTCGGGTCAACAAATGAGGAAAATGTAAACGATACCGATTGGTTTGCTCAAGATCTGGATTATTTCTACCACATGGTGCACTCTTTTCCATCCCTCTGGACCCGTCACCAGGTTGATTATAGTAATCTAGAAACAGAAAGCCTTGATTTGTTGGTGCGACGCTTAGCTATCCCTGATTTGTGGCTCCGACCACTCATTCCAACAGAATATATAAGAAATCTTCCTGTGTGGAAGTTCTGCTGTGCAAGGACAAGCAAAGCAAAAGCTGGTGTGGAAATGTCTAAAAATCAAGAATCCATGATTAAGAATGGCCGACAAAAATGCTGTGAAAAGTCAGGGAGGCCGGATGGTATGCTTGTTAACAAAGAATGTGTCATTTGTTTGGAAGAGTTCAAGCTGAACTGCCTCTTGTTGGGGCTACCATGTTTTCACTCCTTTCACCAGACATGTATAGAGATGTGGTTATCAGGGGGGACTAAAAGTGGTAACTATTGTTGTCCAGTTTGCCGCTGGCCAGCCTTTAAAATAAAGAAAAATACTTGCAATAGTTTGGAACAGATGTTGTCTTAAAGCTAAAATTCTAGCTGAGAGGCTTCCAAAACTTTAAGATTACACTAAACTGAAATTCACAAAACTGAAAATGTTTTTCTGTAAAAGCAAAAAAAAAATAAATAAAAAATTCAAATGCAAACTTTGTTCTTGAGATATTTTAAAATGCACACAGCATATACTGGGTTGCCTGTGTTCCTGAGGCAAAATGCATTTCTTTAATACAGCAAAGTGTTGGAAGCACCAGTCTAAGTTTACCTACCACTTTTTGTTGTACTTTTCTAAGGTAATTTTCAAAAAAACATTTTGCATCTTTAAAATTTTTCTATAATTACTTAGGATTCATAAGTTGTTAAGTGAAGCTATAAAACACCTTAGACTTTGTTTAATTGTGAGAATTGGGAATTTCAGTTTTTGACATGTTGATTTTTAAAGTCAAGCGATGTGATGTTTACAGGTTTTTATTTTAATCAATTTCATCAACTCTGTGATTGACACAGAAAACAAGATGAATAAATTGTCTGATTCAAGCTAAGATATTTTTTTCCATATTTCTTGTCCTGAGTACAAATCAAGTTTACCGAATTAACAATTGACATCTAAATGCAAACATATTATCCTATTACTTCAAGCAGGATAGATGAATTGCAATAAAATTTAAATTATCAATGAAGCGGTGTATTTATTTTCAAATCAAAAATAAGTTCAAATTTGGGAAAAACGAGCACTCAACGCTTACAAGTTGACTTCGAGAACCAGGGTGTTTGGTTACTGACTATCATTGTGTATTGTGTCCGGATTAAATAAACAAATTTCACAGTAGCAAAACTTAGTCCTCAAACTATTCATTGTTTGTCTATCTTCTAGCACAAACTAAATGTTTTCTTGAAGTTCTGACTTACAGGGTAACTAATTTTTTCTTTCCAAAAGAAATATGGAGTTAATATCATAGCCCAACAAATGATCAATATATAATATAGTCAACTCAACTCTCTAGCATTCTTAGCATACATTCATATTTTATGTTACATAAAAGATAGCAAAATAAAACAAAAGAATGAAACAAAAAACAACCATACTTTATTCCATGAACAAGTTGTAACACTAACAGTCCTTTCTAAGCAGGTCACAGGAGATATTTTATATCTTTGTTGATGTGAGTATCATGCTTGTGTCCTAGTTCATATTGTCATCACTGCTGTGCTGGTTATGAACAGGATATCTTTAAAATCTATTGGGTATTATCCACATGTTTGCAGATTGAGCTTCAGAAGTAAAAGAACATCTGTTAAGAAATATTGCAGTTGTCTGATTTAAAAACTCCATACAGCAGAGATTCCATGGTGGCGGATTCTGAAAATTTTCACTTGGCTTCTTGCCAAACAGAGTTTTGAGCCAATCTGTGCAAATCCTTGTTCAACAATTCCAATTTCTCACTAATTTATGCCACAGGCAACCCAGTAAAAACAAAAGATTGTTTGGGTCAACAGATGAGAACAGTAACATTGTCTTTACTTACAAAAATAATTTCAAAAAATCAACTGATACCAATATTTATTCCATACTTTTTATGATGTACACATAGTTTTAAGTTTTTGACATAATATAAATTAAAACAATGGACATACGAGTTACAAACTGGCAACCAAACTCAAAGTTTACCGTAACCTTAATAATTGTTAGCTAAGATACAGTAAGCCAAGTTTATATGTTGTTATTATAGCAGCAAATTTGGTCTGTATTGGTTTCATTTGGATATAAATTGACCGAGTTAAAATAATATTAATTTGTAACACAGTTTTAGAAAGGCACAGTTTATTTGACAAATTAATAGATTAAAAGGTGACTAAACTTTAGGTTAAGCAAAGTTATACAGTCAAATGTTTACACCAGGTTTGTATGTGTTGCTTGTTGCAAGGCCAAATAAAAAATTATAGTTTATAGCTTATTGCTAATTCTGTGTGATTGTTACTGTGTTGAATGATAATTTATTTTGAAAACAGTCCTAAGAAAATATGCACACTAATTTACTTTTTGTCTATCAGTATCATTATGATATGCTCCCTGAATCCTTTAACGGCTGTTTTTGCAAAATGGCATCTAGGCACAATTACAATACTAGACTTGCCTCAAAACAATCATATTGTATTGGGGCACCAAAAACCAACTATGGAAAATTCAATGTTCGTTTTTGTGCTATTAAACAATAGGACATATTGTATGAGGAAACCAAACTTCTCCCCTTAAACTCCTTCAAAAAACAAGTGAAAGAAAAATTCTTGAATTCATATATATCATCTTTAATTAACTTTGAACCTGAGACTCGTTTATTTTCATTTTTTTTCTTTTCATTTCTATTTGATAATTTATTTTCTTTTTGCCTCTTCCTGTGTGCCTGATATTATAGCTTTTTTGCCTACATGCTTAGCCTTGTTGCCATAACACATCACAATGTACACATTTGACAATATACTGAGTTACTCAGCCAGTTTAGCTTCTTAGTTATTCTGAGTAACCTTTACCAATTTCTGTAATATTTTTATTATGTTATTGATGTAAATTGTAAAAAATGGTAATAAAGTACTCTCATCAGTCACCATTAATGCCACTCTTGAGGTGTATAAGGATTATGGAGACTGAGCTTGTACTGCAGTGTAAACACTGATTGGTTAAAAGTCGTGTTTCTATAACTCAATGGAAACACAGAACTAGCACGAGCTGTTGACATAATGATGGTGCAAGCAAAGAGAATTTACATTTGATAATCAAAGTTAACAAGTTGTTTTCCTCTTTTTCGTCGCAGTGTTTTCTAAAAGAAATAGAAAACATGTTTTTCGTGTTTCTATCAAGTTACATAGAAACAATTGTGAAAGTTTGGCAGAACTCGAAAAAAGCTGTGGAAACACTTGCCTGCGGCTTGTCAGTGTTCCCACATCATTTCTTGTTCTCCCAAACTTCCACTCGTGGTTCTATAACTCGATAGAAACATGGACATACATGTTTTCTATTTCTTAAAATAATATTAATCAGATTTATCATAATTAGAATAAGATCTAGTTACTGCTGACTTAAATGACTGCAGATTCATTTTATGCAGTCTTAGCCTCGTTAAATATTAAAAAATACAGGTGAGAGAGAGCAAGAGGTCGATCACACCAACAATATACACATTGTTAACTTAATATTGACACTAAGACTATTTTATATAAATTGAATCCAATGTCTTTGTAGCCAGCAGCAACTGCAAACTTGGTCTATTATTTAATAAGGTTTTCAGCAGATACAGTTGTAAGTTTGTTTTTACAGATTAGTGTAATGGAAAAGTCTTTCATTTCAGAAATTGTTAGATGACAAGTATCAGTAATTGATCACAACTGTGCCAAAGTGTACAAAATTATATGCTAGAAGAGCTGAGGTCTCGGGTAGTACTTGGATAGTTTTTTATAAAACTAATAAAAAAAAGAAGCACAAGTTTTTAATCAAATTCATTTTCTCTGTAGGGAAAGGTCAAAGGTGACAATTTGGCATTAGTCCGTCATCAGAAATTAATCAAAATTTTCAGAAAGTGAAGGGTTTGTGTAGGGAAATTTGTATGTGCATATAGGGATAAAGGTTATGCAGGGTAATAATTTATAGAGGTTAAAACTAAAAACAAAAAATATTGTAATATTAATAATAAAAAAAAAAATAAATAAAAATCTTCATTAATTTTTAAACTCCAGTGTTTGAGAATTAAGACATGTTCTCAATACTTTAAAGCCTGGTGAAAACCGAGGTGAACATTTGGGAGAATTTGAGAGAAGATCAGTGAAAACATGAGATGCAGTTGAGGGTTTTCACTTGCTAACGAATTCTCAAACTTTGGGGAGGTTTTCACCAAGCTATGAAGGCACAGGGAACATGTTTTATTTATTTTATAAAATTATTATTTTCCATCGTATCTTAACAATGAGAACTACTGTATTCAAAGTGCATAATATGTATACTTTAATTTCTTTCATTAAACTGTAAATTCTCACAACTTGGAGACAGAAAACCATGCATATTGCTCATTTCATTTTCATGCTTCATAGCGCTTTAAAACACACTTGTTAACCAATCAAAATGCACATAGGTAATAACCAAATTGTCTTATAACATTGCTTGAAAAGTTGGCTCCCTTGAAAAGTGGGTAGGGGTGCTCGATGGATGGTTTTGAAATTGACCCTAAAAGGTATGCATAAATTAATTGAGATCCCAACTTCATACAAAAAGGTACAACCATATTTAATCTTTTTTTATTTAAAACTGATAAATATACACTAAGCTGAATCTAATACTTTGCATTTTGAACATTTTTCAAATCTCTTCATATTCTCAGGCATTCTGTACCGTTCGTGTTCCCACATGGGAACACGAATGGTACCATAGCTATAATATGAACAGTTTGTTATGAAGTGGATAAATATCAATTAAAATGGTTATAGAGATCATGGAATAGTTTAGAACAAGTAAGACACTTGCTTGACGCCATTGGCGACCTCTCGAACTCATCATTAAGTCAATTCTGTGACCATTGTCTTTTATATTTCTGTTGTTAGACGATGCATCCATGTATGTGTTACTGGCGACGATACGAGTGTAGAAGGCTTTGTTGTTCTTTCAGTTGATCTTATGTACTCCAAGATAGCATTGAAATCTTCACGCAAGTGAAAGTTATGACTTTTGTCAGCTATTGCTATAGCTTCACTTGGCAGATTAATGACCTAGCTGGCTAAGCAGTGACTTTTTCTGTATCGTAGTTGAAAAATTTGTAGCTTTGTTCTTCTGATGTTGAAGTATACAATAATACTCAGTAAAAATAAACTCAAGTGTCGGTGGTCTATCAATCATCCAAATCCTTGAGATACCTGCTAATCATTTAAGGCTGATTTTGACGTCTTTAACAAAAGAAAAGTTTAAGTTTGCAACACTTTAGACATGCAAAGTTTTCTGTTTTTATCTACATAGTTAATAAAAGGATTGGTTTATACTACGCCAATTGCTACATTGTTGTATTTTTGGTTTTCTCCAAACGACAAATCTGACCCTAAAAGGTACACTGTGACCTCGAAACTTGCAGGGACCCTAGGTATGTGGGGGTAACATTTCAGACCCAGAGAGGTCTGTCAAGTACCCCTACTAACTTTTCAAGGGAGTCTTCCCCCAGATTTAATGATAAGTTTGGGCTGAAATGTGGGCTCTTTCTCAATAAAAACAACACTGAATGAGGGTGTGTCTGTCGATGTACATTATTTGTATATCAACTCATTCAGTGTTGTTTTTATATTGAGAAAGAGCCCAAATGTCAGGATCTTGTGGTTTGAAGTTCGAGATCTTAAGAATTGTGATTTAAACTGTTAAGGATATTAATGAAAAGTTTTCATTTATCTTCAAGTTTTACTATCTTTTACCTTTGTTTTCATTCCCACCAATCACTGCCCACCATAACTATCTTTAGTATCTCCGTTAGTCTGCATTAAATTTTCCTATGTTTATAAAAGCCATCATTTACTCCTCATTTGAATTGCTCTGCTGAAGGAAAGATGCCCAAATGCCAGTTTTGTGCTTTTCCTAAGACGATAAAACTTTTCAACTCAAATTAAGTTAATTTCAAAACTAAAAGACTCAGTTATTTGGGATATGACAGGTTTGGAAGGGCTCAGTTTAAACAGTGATAAATAGGACTAATTAGTATTTCAAAAAATATGTAAGAAGTTGATACACAACCACTGAAACATTTTCTTACATTTTTTATAATCACATAAGCCATTTAAACCTAGAGTTGATTTTGCATTTTATATACCATATGCCAACACACAACAAGTTTATTTCATTTTGAGATAATAGATCTAGAACACCCTTGCTGGTTAACATAATTTATTGCTCTCAGAAAAATTCTATAGTACAGTATAAATGTACAGCTATAACAACTATCAAGAACTTAATACATCATGTGTTACATTTCATTAGTAAATATACCCTTTTCTTCAAATGAATATAGAACAAACTGATATATGAGAAACCCTTAACCTAATTTACAGTATCCCTGACTTTGTTCGGAACATGTTTGCTGCAATGAACTCAAGTCCATCATGATCTTCTTCCCACTTTTTCACACTGAATTTACATCGAGCCTTGGGTACAGAGATTTCTTTCAAATCCGCTGCTGCTGATTGCTCAAAAAGGTAAGTAAAATAACGATGGAGCTTTGTCCCAGGAGGTGGACCGGGTGGCTCGTACTCTAAGAAACGAGAGAAAGAAACTGTTTGAAGAATTTTTTTTAAAGATCCCAGTTTGCAATTTCAGTGGCTGGCAGAAAAATGCTTCTTAATCTAGATGATAATTAGTCTGTTTTCTATTCAGTGTTTATATGCAAGCATTAAGTATTGAACCATATACTTGATCATCAAGCTTTTCTTTGTGGTTTATTTTCCAAAATGATGACTATGCATGGTTATAGTCACCTGACAAGTCTCCCGGTTTTGCTGGAAGACTCTTGTTTTTTTCTCTTTTCTCCTGGCCTCCCTGCAAAGAACTGAAATCTCCCGTTTTTTTCAAGATTGAGACAAGAAGTGAGTTCATAGAAAGGGTGAATTCTAGTGTGTCCCTATTGATAAATTACCGCTCTAATGCGTGCTGCATGCTCGTTCCTTGCATTGCACATGGAGTCTGCACGACTTTGCTCACAATTTAAGTTGTGTTATTTTTCTGTTGAGTTTTTGTCTTTAGTATTTTAAATTTTGAAAAGGGGGAGCCCAACTTGCAAATTCTAGATCATATTCTCAAACTACCCCAAAAATGAAAGTTTCCATGAATGACTTCAACAGCAGCTACACTTTGGGATCAAAAATTATACAATATCTGCCCAAACTGAACTACAACAAAAAGTGTACATGGCTACAGTAGTGAGTTTAAAAAATCAGTGCTCGCCCAAAACTAAATCTAAATAAAATTTCATAAATTATTTACAGCATCTCGTTATTCTAAATGACAATCTCCTGCCTGAATGTTTCATCCAATTTTGTTCAGATTTAGCAGAGATTAACACTGAGAAGACAATATATTTTATTACATATTTTAATAGCTGTCAACTCCCAGAACCCAGAAACCTGGAAATTTTATTTGAAATACAACAACTGTATGAGAAAATAGTAAAATTAAAAACCTGCAGAATACAGCAAGTATATTAAATATGCCAACATAGCAAAAATCTTTCAAGGAGATTTGCTGCAAAATCTGGAGACTACCGGTTTATCCGGGAGAGTTGACAGGTATGTATTTTATTGAGATTTAAGGCAAAATTTCCCATGTAATCTCTAGGAAATAAACACTATTTTAAACCTGTTCACGCTTGTCGTAAAACGTACTCGTTCATTTTTTTTGCGCCATTTTAGAAACTCTTAACACGATTGGTTCTTTGTAGCGGTAGCATCACTCGCGCATGTCCTCGTAGAGTAAATTACAAGTTTTTAAAATATTCATTCGTAATTAAGAAACCTGGCACTCAGGCTGGCTGAGGATACAGGAGCAAATCAATGTAGCAGGTCAGTGTATGCAACTTAGTAAATTTCTAGGGAGCTCTTAAACTAATGTAATAATTTAATCTTGGAAGCACACAAAACTAATTATTAATTAAGAAAAAGCAAAAACCCACAAAAATTTAAATAATGCATATTTTAGTACCTTTAATAACTGTTCCAGTAAGTTTACCATCGGCCAAGTCACTCCCCTTGAACAAGTTACACAAAGTTAATTCAATGAATTTAGGTTGACCACAATATACTATGTACTGACAAGACTAATCAAAAGATTGGAAAAAAAGAGTAATTGATTTACTTTCTTTATTTATCAATAATTAATAATCACTTTAATTGGAGGTTGGTTGGCTGCATCTTGATACATGTCATGTAGTGTATGTGACAGTTCATGTGTGCTAGTCATTACTTGGCTACATATGCAGCCGCACAATGTGGTTCCATTCCAAACCCCAAAAGTGACCCTCACCATAGAGTCTCTGCAGTAGTTCTGTGCTTAGAGCATCTGAATAGATCACGGAATGGGTTCAAATCTCATCTGAGACTCAGATTTTTTTCTGAGTTCTCCTAGCATTTAAAATTATATTGTTGTTTTTGTTTTAATATAATCACTTATTGTGAATAAATTAAACTTAATGGACTTCATCAATTTGGTGAAAAAGTCGACCAAGGTAATTTTTCATTATCTTAGTTAGTGTGACATAATTGCACCATTGCGTTTGTCATAACTGTGGAGAAGGTAGAAAATGTGAAATCCTAACAGCAAACTTTTCAGAGGTAGGCAAATTTAGAATTTCATTATTCAATATTTATGAAACCAATCAACAGGGAAAAAAGGGTTATTATATAATTATGACTCAAATTGTGGGTATTTTCCATATTGATCGTAGAAAAAAATGTGAAAAAAAATGTGAAAAAAATGTTTAAAACATTCAAATATTTTGCCTATGACCACTGTGCAAGCACTAAAATAAAAGCTTTTAATTGTTTTAGGTTTCAGTCTCCATTAGAGGGATTCAATTGGCTCATATTTGATACATAAAATAGGTAATTAACCTTGCTGTCAAACATGTTTTTTTTTTGCCATTTAATTGTTATAGTTCTAATATGTGTGTGAGCATATACAAGTATTGTTAATTAATTATACTTTAAGTTAATGTATTGTTAATTAAGCTCAGCTCACTAAGTTTTTGTCGGTAAAATATTACCATAAAATATATTATGCTAATCATCCAGAAAACAGGGATAATGTTTATAAATTTAATATTTTCCATTAATTAAAAAGCACCAAGAAATAGTTGCATGCAGTCAGTGAGATACATGTAAAAATATCTGATGTCAAGGTTTGCCCTCTAGATTTTTTGAGAAACAAAGCCATTTGATATATCTTTACTAATATGATTATAATCTTTCAAGGGCCACTCAAACATCAGTGAAATAGCATTTCAGCTATTGTGCATGAAAAGCTCGTTTTGCTGAATCATTCCTTGAACACAAGCCTGACACATTGCATTCTGGGAAATTTGAAAAATTTTCGCACAGGAGAGCTCCCTTCCAGAATAACTAAAAAAATTTTATGTCTTAATTGTACTGGGCTTGCATTCTGCCAAAAAAGACATTTGTGCACATTGTACCAGTTGGTAGAAGTTACAGATTTACAGAATGTAGCCAGCGAGATAAGGCACATTTGCTATTTTGACTCTTTGTCCAGGAATAACAAAATATTAGCCCATCCAACTTATTGCGCCAAAATTTTATTTTTGTCAAATTCATGGTGCCAATGAATAGTTTTTCAAACTTGGCCAGTATTATTACCCTTCTTAAGCACTTCACAATAATCTCAGACACTAGCGATTACTGGCAAAAATTGAAGGGTCTAGTGCAAAAATGGCATAAGTGACTTTTGATGAAGTTCTCAACTCTCACTAGCTAGATAATCCCTATTATCTCTTCATAACTTTTGTGAGAATTTAGCATTCCATACAAAGTCACACTGTTTTTGCACT
>JAOBBB020161547.1:0-12357 GCA_025331005.2 Zoanthus gigantus
GGTTAGGGGCGAGGGGTGGTGTAAATCTCCTGTGATGTTATTTTTTTTCATCTTTTAGGGAAAACGTATTTCCAATAGACTTAAAGCTAAGTTTGCCAAGCTTCTTGTATACACTTGTGTAATAAAGTTTCTACCATTGTAAACAATCGCGTTTTGCCGAAAAGGACATGGCTGTTCTACCACGGTAAATTGGATGTTGGGATAGTAATTATTTAAGCTTAAAAGAAGATCGTGTGGGGGATTGTGTTTTTTACTTTGTAGAACAGTCCCTTTTGTGACGCTTTTCAGGACTGATTTGATGACAAGTGGCTGGATGTTATTGTAATTTGTGGAAGCTTGCTTTCCATATAAATCTGTTCAAGGATTAGATCGATAGTTTTTTGTAGAAGCATTTAAGTGAATAAGGGGGAGACATCATACGAGACGATAATTTCATCTTCATCAACTGATCTACTTTGGGAATCTATAGCAAAGCTGACGTGTTTTTGATAATACGTTGGTTTTCAGTCAAAGGGGCGAGGAATTTTGAGAAAGCTTTGGCATTTTCAAAAAAAAATGTTCGACACTTGCAGATAGTTGATTGAGGCTTAACATTATCTAATGGTTTATAATGACTTTCAGTTCGTGGTTTGTTTACAAATACACCCTCAAATAACGCTAAGCTTAAAAAACTTTTGGACGTGCGTCAACAAAAAGCCCGCCATATCACTCGAGTACACTCTGATAAATGACAACTTTCGCTGGAGTAAAAGTTCAAAAAATCATTTTGATTAACATATTCAGTGGTTTTAATTATTAATAACTCGGCCATTTTCAAGCCTTGTCTTAAACCATAAAAATATAGGTTATTCAAATTAATTTATAGCGGTTGTGGCGGTATAGATAAATACTTTCAAATCACGTGATCAATTTTGAGCAATCGCGCACGCACTTAATTTTGTCATTTAACTTTTCTCGTTTAGTTTTAAAATGTTACAGAAGTTGAACGAGAAAACACTAATGAAAGGCGTCTTCTTAGAAATTAACAGCAGATCATTGCCAAAATTAAATTTTTTTCCCGTAAGAAAGCATTTTATCCAAATACTGTTAAACAGACGTCAATGCAATCATGCAAGACTAGTTTACGACACTCGATGACGTGGATTGTAACAACATGAAACACGATGCGATATCCTAAAACTTTCTAAGAAACTATTATGAAGCGCGCTTCGTCAAATTTGTTCCGCTGTCCTCAGTAACCACAGATTATGCATCGCTTCCAGGTATAAACCAACTGTTAAGTTAGAGCTTGTTTAACATTTTAAAACTCTCATGATAAAACTTTAAAGAAAAATGTACAAAAACTGAGAACATAATATAATCTAATTTCAAATAAGTCGGGAATGATAATATAATCTCTTAAAAGCGACAAATGAAATTAACGAATTCCAGCACTAAATGCGGGGTGAAACGAAAGAACAATATTATAATACTAATAGGGCTAGGTCATTAGGTTCCACCTATCCTCCAAGTCACTCCGGAAAACCATAGCAGCTATAAGTGTTCAAAGCTACTTTTGTTTGATTAAGTCTGATAAGTGAATCATTTCAAAAGTTGTAAGAATATAAGATTAGAAAAAATGTTGCACTTCTTTGTAGCCATATACTTTATTGTACCTTTGAATAGGGCTGAGGTTTTTAATATTGGACGATTTTCGGGCAAAAATAGTACCCTCTCTTCAGACTGGATTAAAATTCCACATATTAGTTGTTCTTCATTGAGTCAAGCGAACCTGTGCAAAACATTTGGCTCGGACTGGAAAACAACGCCCGACAAAAACTTATGCTTTTGTCAATGTCCCTTAGAAAACGCAACATTTGTTTTCTACGATCTCAAGTGGCATTGCAAAGAGAACAACCAAGTTAGAAAGCAAAATCTGAGAGGTGAGTCTTAAATTCTGTAAAAGAAACAGACATAAATTTATTAACTCTCACAGTGTTTTATGATACTGTTTTACTGAGTACATGCCTCATGGAGGATGTGTTATTATTTTGTGTTATTTTCATTCAATTTTCATTCCATTTGTTTTTATGGTTATAGTTTAAAACGGGCTATTCTGATCAATATGCAAAAGTAACAAATGAACTATCCTTAAAAAACATTGGAAGAAAGCAACTACGATTTTCGAAAAATATATTTGAATATTAATTGAAAACCTATTATCAAGTACATGCATAGAAACGATAAAACACCTTTAATTTAGTTTTTCCTCCTTTGCTTTGATTTAGCAGTAAACGTAGCAGATTGATAATTGAGACATTTTTTTGGCCGTGTGAACATTGGTTCCGAGGTTGATTGTCTTATTGTCCAGCTACTTGTCAATAATTGTTTTGTTTCGCATCTTGCAAATCAAAAGTCTCAATGAGAAGACTCACGGATACTGCGGCAGGAAGGACACCAAGGACGCGGCAGGAAACTATAGCCGGGCATAAAGTTTGACTCGAATTTATATGTCAATAATTGATAAGTCAGTAAACTTTTATTTTGTACTCAGAATGAGAGTTATGGACAGAAAATAACTTTGCTTGAATCAGACAATTTATCCGTCTTGTTTTCTATGTCGACCGAAAAATTGACGAAATTGATTAAAAAACTTCTAACATCACATCGCTTGACTTTCAAAATCATCATTTCGAAAACTGAAATTTCCAATTCTCGCAAACAAAGTCAAAGGTTTTAACTTTAAAACAACCTATTAATCCCAAGTCAGAGAGAAATTAAAGACGCGAATCGAAAAGCTTTAAATTTTCTCAGAAAGGTACAGCAAAAGAGTCTATCTTAAAGCCCGGCGCACACTATAGCTATCAGCTTAGCTAATGGTCACTCGTGACTATTGGCGTAAGCAAGTTCCTCCAGTGTGCAGTGTTGGTTCTAGCGCATTTGGTCAATTGTGCCATCGGTGCCGAATATTCAACATCTTAAATATTCTTGTGCACGAATAAACATTTCCTCCAAGTGTGCGCGAATACGAATACACATGCGTACTGCGTTTAAAACATGGCCGAAGCGTTTAAAAAAGAATTGAGCTTGAGCTTCTCAAATGATGAAGAGATTTTTTTTGCTCTTGTCATTGCAACGAAGGCAAAGGCGTTTAAAAGCCACCAATCTAAAGAGGTGGACTAGTCAAACTTACATGTTTTTCCAGGTTTTTCAGCGATTACTTGGGTGGATTTATTGCGAAACTCACGATTTTTAAAATCTGGACACATCAGATCGTAGAGGCAAGAATAACCAGGGCAAAGGTCTGCTAACTTGTCTTCCAACATTGCTTCAGCAACTATTGCACTGCTCGAAGCCATTTTAAATTTTGCCGCCCAGCTGTATACGCAAGCATATTCGTATAATTTGCTAAGCTGGTAGCTTAGCATGCGCGTACAGTTGGAGGAAATGTTCATTCGCGCACAAATATATTCAACATGTTGAATATTCGGCGCCAATGGCATAAGTGACCAAATGCGCTCGAAACGACACCGCACACTGGAGGAACTTGCTTGGCCAACAGTTACGAGTGACCATTAGCTCAACTGATAGCTGTAATGTGCGCCGTGCTTTAGCTAAGAAAAACAATTGCATTTTATGTTTATCCAATAACGGAGCCAGACGTAATTTATTATTATAAATATAGCACTTGTTTTATTTCTATTCAAGTAGAATTCTTCAATTTTGCAAACTTATAACACCGAGTTTCAGTCAGGAACACAGGCAACCCAGTGTACGTTTTATTAAAGCGTCTTGTTATTGTAGTTAAATAGATGCCACATGCCACGGTATCATTGATCATTTTATAAATAGCATTAAATTAGTAACTAAAATGTTGTATTGAATTTTTTATATATTATTTACTAGTTGTGATTGTGATATATTTGATATTAAAACCCTATTGCTTTATCCTACTAAACCTCTTGCTAATTTGGAATATGAGACATCATCGAGCAGCCGGCCAAGCAAGTATTTGATTTTGACACATTCCAAAACTAAAAGTTTTTTTTTAAAATAATGACAGTTCGGCAAAAGTTCAGTTGACATTTCTCGTGTAGTTACGGTCCCTTAGCTAATTAGGCCAGTACTGCCCACCAGATAATATTTAGTTAAGAATAAGAGTGTTCTGATTTGTAGGCTGAGAATTTTGCGTGTCCCTTTGCACTAATAATATCCGAAGTCAAACTCTTGTTCTTATAGTTTTTTTAAACTTCTTTATTACTAAGAATATCAGACAATTATAAAATCTTAAATGGTAACCATTAAAGTATTGGACCTAAAATAATTCCCGACTGCTGATAATTCCGAGTCTGTTAAGAAAAGTACGATGTCGGACCTCAATATACTTGAAAACCACTTCCTACAACAAATTATTTAGCCGGAACGCACGCATGGTTATAATGCATTATGGTATGGATCAAAGAATTCCTCAGATAATGCGAGTAGTAAATGCAATCATTATCAGTTTTGTTTGTATTGTTTTTATCTGATCTGACTTGGTGAGTTTTTTTTTTAAATAAATTTTGTTAAAAAAAGGATGAAAATTAATCATATCAGAACTTCCATAGCTTAACAAGACGTGATGGATTTAACTTTGAATGACGTCATTGGTGTTGCTGTTGCGTGTCAGGAAATAATTGTATGGAACACGGAAAAATTTTAAATATCGTATTCTTTTATTTTAGCGTTATACTTTCTTATATACCGAAACCCACAAATTAAAATTTTTATTGCAAAATATCCCTTCTTTTATTAATATCATGTATCGTTACCGTTATGAAAGCGATTGATCCGCACCAGCCGATAGCTTGTTAGTTTTATGAAAAACCATTCATGAAATGATTTGGCCAACTCATAGACAGTAAACAGTACAAAGACGAAAAACAAAATGTCGTGGATAAGGGAGGGGAGAGTCCAATTGCGTAGTACCAAGCTTGTAGCTAAACGGTAAAAACATTTTTTACAAGTACTGCGTTTAGCAAAATAATATTTTTCTAAACAGCTCTGGAAAACAAAATAAACTTTTTTACGTTCGCAAACACACCTGGGAACATGCAAAGGACATCTATGAAAAGTGAATTGTGTGTGCACCAACACTCTGAATAGCTACGTTCCTATCCATCCCTCTCTTCCCCACTGAGTAATACAGAGCTTGTTTAATTACAAAAAAGATAACTGAAAAACATTTTCCTTTTAGAATCTCCAGCGATTCTATTCAACAAAGAAAACCCTTTTGATCCTTTGAGCGCTTTGGACTATGGACAAAAAAGAATGCTTAATTTAGGAGGAAAACTTGACATATTTAGATCTTGTCCTTCAGTAAAGGAAGTAAGATATCTTAGATGTAATGGGTCTTGGAGTGAACCAAAAGAGGAACTAAACCGTGTTTTCTCCGTCAGTCAGCAAAGACGAAACATTATTAAGTATCACTTAAAGGTACTACAATTACTATTTTGGACCATCCATCCATCGATATACCTAAACATCCACCAATTGGACCATCTATCTAGACATCCACAAATCTAGCCAGCCATCTTTCTTTCCATTTTTGTTGTCCCACATCCATCTATCTATTCACCTATCTGTTCATTTGACTATTCACCCATCCATTTATCTAGCTATCCATCTATCCTTCCTTGCATCCGCCAAAATACCTATCCACTTATTCCATTCGTCTAGCTACCAACCTAGTAGTCTAGACATCCAACCATAAATCTAACCATCCATCCATCTATGATCCAACCATACATCTAGACATCCATTAATCTAGCAATCCATCTATTAATCTAGCCATCCGTCTATTCGTCTAGCCACCCATCCATTCATCTAGCTATCCACCCATACATCTCTAGGGATCCTTACGTTTAGCCATCGATCCGTTTATTTAGCCGTTCATCCATCGTCAAGCCATCCATTTGTATTTTTAATTTTTTATAGTTTATTGTTTAACCTTTTGTGTATCTATAACGAATTATTGTTAATAGATTATTTATTATTAGTCAAACCTTGCATGAAAAACAGAGTTTTTAATTCCAAAGTTTCAATTTTGATGTAACAACCATAAATCAATAAAGTTGTCTTATCTTTTCTTATCCGTCCATACGTCTAATCATCCAAACATACATTTACCAATCCATTCTTCTAGCTATCCATTCTTCTAGCTATCCATTCGTCTAGTTATCCATTTGTCTAGCTATCAAATCGTCTAGCCATCCATTCGTCTAGTTATCCATTCGTCTAGTTATCCATTCGTCTAGTTATCCATTCGTCTAGCTATCCATTTTTCTAGTTATCCATTCGTCTAGTTATTCATACTTCTAGCTATCCATTCGTTTAGCTATCTATTCGTCTAGTTATCCATTCGTTTATTTATCCATTCGTCCAGCCGACCATGCTTGCGTCTACCTATCCACCGTTTCCTCCTTTGGTTACACTTTAGCTTCCTTTTTTATATTTCCTTTTTCTCGTTCTGTTTTTAAATATTACAAGAAAATAATTGTACCTAAATCTCATTGTCGCAGGTAATTCGTCCCCAGTCTAACAACACATTGCCAGTGATATCAGGCAAAGTACTAAAGCTCGTGCTGACCTTCGGATGTGTTTTAAGAACAAAACAGTTCCGAACTCTAGTCATAAAATTTCACGGAGTACAACAATGTAAGTAGCCATGAAAATGTACAATCTATTATCAGTTAAATGCTAATGCCAACGATTTTTCTAATGTCTTTGCTCGAATAAACTCTAAGTTATACGTTTAGGGTCATATCATGTAGAGATGCGTGCTTGGGTGGGCCGTTTTAAAGCGCACTATAGGGTTTGAGTAGTAGGATGGGAGACGAAGATATCACAACAGTGCCAGTAAAGAAATACTTACAAACCCTAGGTCAAGGGGACATCCAATTTGCCACTCCATCGCAGACCAGCACGAAATTAGCTTGGATGAATAACCCGACAACTGCAGTGAAAGTTTTATTGGTAAGTAATGACGTATGAGATCAATCGATATCGAGTGCTGTTAATCTCAGTTCTACATTTAAACTTTGTTCTTTTCCGAGTTCAATGTAGTCTAGTTCAGTTAAAGACTTGGCCCAATAAAAACTGTTGCGAAAACCCTGTTTGTAAAAGAAAGATAAACTGGGGCAATAGTAAGAATACCTTTAAAAATATTACAAACACAAATATTGTAAAGGTAAAGAGGATGACTTTGGAAATGGGAAAATCAGTAAAGATGACGAAAATGGTGAAAGGACATTTATATCGAAGTTAATTTTTATGTTTTTACGGAGAAAGAACTCCGATGTGAACAAGTTCAGCGATCAATTCAAAGTTTTATTTTGCATACATTCTAAGCTTCTCAAGAACGAGTTTTGCCACGTTTGCGGCTATTTTATCAGACGTCTGTCAATCAAAAGTTCTCATGATAATCCTGATAAAGATAACGAATGTTCAATAGATTCATTTGAACATTCGGCCTGACTCACCTATTTTAATGACTGGTGGGGTGGGTTCGTCTGAAGCTCATGTTCTGTACCGCGAAAAGTCCCTACTTTTTCGCATACCCAAAAAAATCCTTCAGTGTTTTAAATCGGTAATTGTTATCACTTATCTTCTGGAAAGTAACCCAAAAAATCCCGGCTTCTTTCATAGACCCAAAATATCCCTTTTGCTTAAAATGTTAAATCATAGAAAATCCCCTCTCCGCCATTTTTCCCTCTCGGCGATAAAAGATGTAAGTGGGTCCCTTGGTCCATACCCTCACAATCACGATCATGCACGATCACAATCACTTTATTCGCTTTTCTATTTTTTAAAAATATTTTTACATCTCTTTTATATATACAACAAATACTTGAAAATTTTAAAGTATATAATTATAGTTTTGAAGAAATGCCGTGTGTCTAAATTAACCGTTAGGTTTCCGAGTGAAGATCACTAGAAGATTAAGTATCAATTTCCCGTAATTTTTACACACAAATAGAGTGAAGAAACTTGCGAAAAAGCAGAAATAGCAAAAATATGGCAAATGCCATGAGCATGCTAAGCGCGCATAAACTGACAGACACACAAGAGTTAGGAAGTGAAGGAGTATATATGAATGTGCCATATATCAACTAAATTAAGAGTTGTACTATTTGAGTAAAAGGTATTGTTTAACTTTTTTGTTGAAACTGTAAGTAGGTTGTCTTTCGAGGCATATCTGGTGTTATAGGAGTGAACTTCTCTAGTATATTGAAAAGTGTGTTTAAAGATAAGAGGTAATTTCTGTTTATACCAATTATGGATAAATCTTATTATAGGTTATGGACTTTTAAAATATCAAGCCTTCGTCGCAGCCAGTCTAAAACTGACACGTCCGCAGTCTGCACAGCAGACTACTTGGTCATAGTGTATTCAAATTCACTAGTTTGTAATAAGTTTGTAATAAAAATTAACATAAATTAATTTGGCATAACTTGGATTGGATGATTAAATATAAACTACAGTGGGAAATAGCAATACTGTATAAGAGCTTTTAGATAAATGACATTCCAGTTTTAAAGAGAAAACAAATTTTATGCAATTATAGGAATTTAAGTAAAATTGTTTTTTAAAAAATTGAAACTCTTGTTTTCGTTACTGTTACCAAAACCTATTTTGTACCACGTAAAATATTATAAAGAAAGAAGCGATAATGTGAAAATAACTGACATATTGATTCATTTCAATTTTAGCCTATGAGCAACACCTCCATCAACCTTTACCGTGAGCAGAGTGAAAGTGGTGACAATACATCTAGTGCCAGTGCCCTAACTGTTGCTCTTGCACTCACGGCCTCGCTGATACTTGTTACTTTAGCTGTAGTCTTGTGTCTCTTCAGAAGGAGACGGCAAAAAATAGGGTAAGGCGTCCTTCTTTAGCTCTCACTACAATCTGTAGAGTGATTGGGTCATCTTAATTCTATTATTCGCTCACTTTCATTATGTTTGATGGTCGTCTAATCTCTCTTCAGTTTGACTAAACTTCTTTCGTTTGGATCGTTTTATCTGGATTCTGATCACCTTAGGCTTACTTCATTTTGCATATTTATTATCAATAAGTCTAACTCTTTACCTTTATGGTTATATCTAATGGGGAACAGAAGATTCACATACTCCATAAGGACGGTTGTTTATGTACAAGCCTTCCCCTTGTCAACTGAAGCAGCGCCCAAAGCCCGTGATTGTTTTACACACTAATTCAGCTGTTCTTCCGTTGTAGGAAAGGAAAAAATTGTGTTTTTTCAGCTCCATCGAATCCTGGTAAGTGCAAAAACTGTTCTCAATTTTTATCAATCAGAGTCCTTAGATAACAAAATATAGTAAACTAGTGAACGTTTCGATAGATGAAACAACTGCCTTGTCTGATCAACGTTACTGTTGGTCATACTAATCGTAAAGCGAACACGTAACAAGGTCGGAAGAAGGGCGTTTTGAAGTACTCTCGCTTGTTGTTATGTTAATGAAGAGCCGACACTTTATCAACTTGGGTCATTTTGTCGCAGAAACACAACAAATGGATTACACTTAAGAGTTTTGAGCAGGCTTAGTCCCATTTTACCTTATGTCAGTCAGCGGTCAGTAATGGCGGCCACGATTTTTATCGCTCCAGCATCTCTACTAATCTTTGGCCTTTTCGTGTTATCAAGACTGCCTTCTGGACAACTATATTATAACATTCAGCTTCAAATCCATCCTGGAAACTTTTCTGAACTAAATTATCATGGAATTCTTGTTAACTAAGCCACTGCGAACACATTAATTTGACTAAATCATCCGCCATCTTGGATTGGCGAAAAAATTCAGTTTGTCTCTTCATCTTTATTATCTGGCGACATCCAAAGCAATCCTGGCCCTCAAAAACATCAATGTGGACTCTGTAGTAAGTTATTAAGATCAAATCAAAGGGCAATCGAATGTGAAGAATGTTTTACTTGGTTCCACTTTAACTGTCTTGGTTTGTCTGCCGAGTCCTTTGCGAACTTTGGACTAAACTCTAACCTGGTATGGATATGCAGTAATTGTATGTTTCCTAATTTTTCTACAACTTTTTTTCTAACACATGTAAACAATCTAAGCAGTACTAATTGTTTTGACCATTTGAACTCTTTACCTTCTACTGAAATTGCTGACAATCCACTACCATTTGGTAAGCCCTGCATGACTTCATTGCCTAAATCAACAATTCCAACCTCACGCGAGCACCTTCAAAATCAACTGATGTAACAAACAAGCAGAAACCAGAGCTGAAACTGTTCTCTATCAACATAAACAGCATTTGAGGGAAACTTTGTGACCTGCTTGCCTTTATTGAGCTTCACTCTCCAGATATTATTGCCTTACAAGAAACAAAGATTGATGGAAGTACAACAACCGCTGAACTTTTTCCAACAGAACTCGGTTATTCTCTCTTTCGGAAAGATAGATCACTTAACGGGGGAGGTGTCTTACTGGGAATAAAATCAATATTAAACCCAGTCTCGTGCTGTGATTTAGAGCACTCTACAGCTGAAAGTATATGGGCCAAAATAGACATCAATGGCCATCCACACTACTTTTGCAGTTTCTATCGCCCACCTCAACAACCAATTAACGATATTCAACATTTACGTAAGCAGCTTAAATTCATCACAAATGCCCACTCATCTGCAAACCCACCTGCGATACACATAATGGGAGACTTCAACCTTGGCAAGATCGAATGGAAAAATTATTTAAATACTGATGGTAACGAGCTGTCACATTCCGATGGGCTTGCCCTAACTGATATTATGCAAGACTACTATATGGAACAATTTGTGTATTTTCCAACTCGAGGACCAAACACCTTGGACCTTATCATCTCAAACTTACCTGGACTTGTCACGGATTGTTTTTCACCAGGCAAGCTCAGTGATCACGATACAGTTGCATGTACTTTGAACTGTGCTCCATCAACTAAAAGGAAACCTAAAAGGAAGGTGTATCTATTTGGTAAAGATGATTACAACCTACTGCGTCATGAATTGAAAGCATTTAAGGACAGGTTCCTTCACTGCTTCACACCATCTAATCCCATCGAGAGGGACTGGTCAATGCTAAAACAAGCAATACTAAATGTAACTGAGAAATCTATTCCATCCAAAACATTAAGTGGCAAGGACAAACTACCATGGCTAACTAATCGCTTCATCGGAAGGAAGAATCGCCTACATACCAAATACAAAAAGACACTGAAGCAAGCGCCTCTTGTATCTTTGGAAGAAGATACGCCGTCAACTCAATAAACAACTGCATTCAGCAAAAAACAACTATATTAACAATATCATTGGTGACATCAAGACTAACTCAAGGCCCTTCTGGAGGTACATAAGATCACAAAGGAAGGACAATCAGTCTATGCCACCCTTAAAGAACAGCTCAGGAAGATTAATGACAGAAGATCGTGATAAATTTCAAGAAAACTTCTCCCAAGAGGACGTTAGCTCCATTCCCTTCTACAATTGCACCTGCCCACGTATGCCAGAGATCACAGTATCAGATCATGGAATATTATTTAAAACTTCTAATTGGTCTTAATACATCAAAAGCTATAGGTCCCGATGAAATCCACCCTAGAATACTGAAAGAGGCAGCCTCAGAAATTGCTCCTGTCTTAAAGTACATATTTCAAAAATCCTTAAACAGTGGAACACTTCCTATGGAATGGCGAATAACAAACATCTGTCCAATTTATAAGCAGGGTAACAAGACAGCTGCTATCAACTATCGCCCAATATCTCTGACATCAATAATATGTAAACTCCTTGAACACATCGTCTGCTCAAACCTGACATCTCATTTAGATCGGAATGGAATTATTACACCAAGACAACATGCTTTCCGGAAACACCGTAGTTGTACCACACAACTATGTACTGTTATCCATGACTGGTGTAAAGCATTCGACGATGGTCAACAAACAGATGCATTTGTTTTGGATTTTGCAAAGGCATTTGACACAGTGCCTCACGAACGACTTAAAGCCAAACTTTACCGCTATGGAGTCTGTGGAAACACACTTAAATGGATTGATGCCTTCTTGTGTCATCGTAGTCAACGTGTTGTAATAAATGGTGCAAAGTCTGAATGGATTCATGTTAGTTCCGGTGTTCCACAAGGGACTGTGTTGGGTCCTATACTCTTTAACATCTTTATTAATGATATCACAGACCACATTGACTCTGAGATACGACTGTTTGCAGATGACTGTGTGTGTTATCGAAAAATTCGCTCTAGTGATGACTGTGAGGTTCTACAAAAAGACATCCATCAACTTGGCAAGTGGGCTAAGTATTGGAACATG
>JAOBBB020161623.1:0-12356 GCA_025331005.2 Zoanthus gigantus
CAAGACTTGTTTCTAAAATTATTTAAATTAAAGCCAAAAGTAATCTAAAATTTAATAGTATTTTTGTTTGACTTCGTTTCAAAATGTGCTCAAAAACTGTTAAAAAAGGCAACAGAAAATATTTCTTTTTTTTTATACGCTCCTTAGCAAAACAAAATGAAACACAAAGTGCTTTGAAGAATATGATTGACACTTTACGCGTTACGATTTGTTTGGAAACGTAACGAAAGCACAGTTCACTCAGCATTTGTTGATAGTTGACGTGCACAAAAGAAAATTTTACACAACCCTCAGTTTTTGCACTAAGCTTTGCTTGCCGTGGCATTGTGATAGCTCTTCTGATCTGGACTCTTAATAATTATTCCTTTTTATGCAAATCTCAAGATTTTTAAAACAAGAATGACAATTCCTAACCTTTTCGGTTTATTATTTACAAACATGTTTCGGCATTACCTACGCCATCATCATTGTGAATATACAATGATTGTAAGTGGGTTTAAATAGTTTCTATGAGCACGTATAACTGTATATTGCAAGGAAAAACAAAAACTATAAAGATAAAGAAAGATTGACGTGCGTCACTTGGTGATTGAACACGGGATTTAGTCACTTGATGTGCATTGCTTCTTAGAGCTTAATTTGATATTCCGTTTGAGCCGTGTCCAGAATTTTGAAGCACTCTGCCGAGAAGGCCTCACAGCATTTGGTCGATGCACTCAAATGTCTAAATACATGTGACGATCTGTCACACGTATTTCGATACGCATACAAGAACACCGAACACCTCTTTGGTGACAGAAGAGCGCAATTAGTTCTTATTTTGTTATTAAACTAAAATGAAAGTGAAGAACAGTGTAGTACGACAAACATTTCTATAAATCCCAAAGCATCAAATTTAAATAAAATATACCTCATGATGAAAAGCGAAGCTCAACTCAATATATTCGCATATAAAATTAAAAAAGTATACACAAGGAACGCAACAATTTCTTATGCGCATTGCCAGAATTTTTTGCTATGCGCAATGGCAGAAATTTTTTGTATGCGCAGGCGCATGCCATTTTTGTATGCGCAGGCGCAGGTCAATTTGTTATGCGCAGGCGCAGGTCAATTTGGTATGCGCAGGCGCAGGTCAATTTGGTATGCGCAGGCGCAGGTCATTTTCCTATGCGCAGGCGCAGGTCATTTTGCTATGTGCAGGCGCAGGTCAAAATGGTCTGCGCAGGCGCAGGTCATTTTCCTATGCGCAGGCGCAGGTCAATTTGGTATGCGCAGGCGCAGGTCATTTTTGTATGCGCAGGCGCAGGTCAGATTTTCATGCGCACGCGCATCTCATTTTTTTTTCTATGCGCAGGGCGTTTGTTTGGTACCCTATAACTCCATTATTTTTATGAAAGTTATTTTAAACTTTTTTCCCCGAAACTTATTCCCATTTTCAGACAACTTACAGTTATCTTTTTTTATCTTATACTTGTTTTATTACAATCGCAGTTGATAATTTTAATATGTGCTTCATGTCCGTTAATTAATTTTGGGCAACAGATAACGCAAAGGTAAGACTCTTTTAACTGTAGAATTTCATCCCACTCATAAGGTTTCACCAATCCTCTGATGTCAATAAACGATTAAAATAAAAATTCAGCCACACTTTGCTTTTTTAAATATGTTTTCAATTTTTCGATAAAAATTAAATTCGGTTGCAAGAATGTTTGTATATTGTTACATTACAGTTACTTTCATATAAAAAAAAGAAGGAAAATCGTTTAGCTTTCTCTATCTTGTATATTTTTTCGATTTCCTCACATTAACAAGTTGGTTTTGAGAAATAAAAAAAGTCTAGTTTCCTTGATTCTTGACCATTTGCAATTTTGACACCCTTTCTTAAAAAACACTGCAATTTCAACAATTTAGTATGAAACCAAGATATAAACACTAGACATGCACGCTAAAACACTCTCACTTTCAATCAATATTACAAATAAAATGACTGCTTGTACAAGTAGTCACTACTTTTAATAAATAAATTTGAGAGGATGTTTTTCAATAAGAAGAGAATAGATAAAAGTTCACGTTTTCGTATATGAAACAGTCTGTGATTTTAAAAAATCTTCGTAACCAGTATCAACACTATTGAAACAATTTATTCTTGCACTGTATGCTTGTTCATTTGTCCGTTTAAAGAAATTTAATGCTTTTAACTTTTAACGATGGCGTGGTTAGCTTCAATCAAATACGACAATTCTTTGGAATCATAGAAACTAAATGACCTTGTTGGCACAGTTTTCTAGTCTTTATAGGAAAAGACAGATTTGGTTTTTCACTGCATTGAACACTGTGAACATGATACCGGAATCAAAACTGTCAAACATCGCTACAAGTACAATTTAGTTCAAATTCGAAACAGACTAAACTTCTGATATCATCAATGTGCACGACTTTCGGAACTAAAATCATCCAACCAGATTTGTTAAATAAACATATCGTTGTTACCTGCTTGACCTAAAATTAAGACGAATCGGATCTCAGTGGAAAAGTTTTGTCATCAAGTCTTCAAACATGCCAAGTCTTCAATATGTCCAACAATTTTCTGACTTGATTTACGCTCTCCAATTCATTTTACTGCAACTTCGATCAAGAGATGAAATGAACTTACGCAAAAATTAATAATTTTCATCCCGTACTTTTCATTTGCATACCATGCAAATTTCAGCAGTGACGTTTTACCAAGTTATTGGTTAGTGTTTAGAGATGGAAATTCCAACTATTCGATTATATTACACAAAAATCTTTATTGTCTTATAATTAAATCAATTCAATTCAAAGGAAAATTCTTGTAATGAGAATAATTTTTCGTTGCCGTGAAAAATTCCATTGTGTGTTTGTGCTTTTCTGCATGAATTTTACGGCCAAGACTTGTTTCTAAAATTATTTAAATTAAAGCCAAAAGTAATCTAAAATTTAATATTTTTGTTTGACTTCGTTTCAAAATGTATTCAAAAACTGTTAAAAAAGGCAGGAAAGATTTTTTATTTTTCCATATGCTCCTTAGCAAAATAAAATGAAACACAAGGCGCTTTTACGGATATGATTGTAACTTTACGCGTTACGATTTGTTTGGAAACGTAACGAAAGCACAGTTCGCTCAACATTTGTTGATAGTTGACTGAAAGGGTTTTACTGCGCTATAACCTGTACAAAAGAAAATTCTACACAAACCTCAGTTTTTGCACCAGGCTTTGCTTGCCGTGGCATTGTGAGAGCACTTCTTATTTGGAGTTTTAATAATTATTCCTTTTTATTCAAATCTCAAGATTTTGTTAGTCTTGTCTTGGTTCGTTTTTGGGAAGAAATATAAGTTATAACATTCAACTGAAAGCGAAATTTATATTTTCTTACAAACTTTGCCGAGACACAGAGAACATGTTGAAGGACGCGTTTAGAGAAGGCTTGGTTCCCAAGCTGGCAACAGTGAATATTGCAATGGCGTGCGACGAAAAAGGAAGTGGTGGTATGTTTTTAAGCCGTCAATACAATCGTTAACTTATATTTCGAGTTTTAAGTTAATCCCAGCAGACTTTTCCCTTTTTAAGTTACAGAAAGATTTGTCTATCCTAAGTAAAAAGGCCTAAATTTTAGATTTATAAAATGAAATACTTTTCGCTAGCTGAAACATGCATAACTAACCCTTAGGCTTAGATATAACATATAAGTTTAGGATTTTGAGACGATTATCAACCAGTGCTTTAAATATCGTTTTAGTTTGGGCTGCTTAAGCAAACAGTATTTTAAAAGTATTTAAGAATAAGAATTAACATTTTCCATAAAACCTTTTAGTATTGAAGTATCTCCTATATTATCTTCATACAATTATGTTTTAAATTTTACAAATTTTGTTTTGAAACTCTGTATTTTTTCTTTTAAACGCAGGTTACAATTTCTTTATTTTACGTTAATGTGATGTTTTGCCCCAGTATGGTCTTCAGAATGGAGTCAGAGACCCTTTAACATCTCTTAAGATTATTAATCTTATTAATTAATTAATTAATTAGTCTTGATCTTATAAAGAGTCCTTGAAAATAGTGTCGTTGAACATGACTCAAAGGTTTCTCTTCTGAAGTTGCCTTATTTACATATTGAAAATGGTCCTTGAATTTGAGAGGGACACAGCTGCTTAGATCGTGTTGGTGCTGTTGTAAGATCTCTGCTTTACAATAACAAAGGGCCCAGTTGGATATCCAGCTCTGTCAAGATTTAAATATTAGACAAGTTTGACCTTTTTTCTGCCAAAGCTAACTTGGCCTTCCATCCTTCCGGGGTAGATAAACGAGTACCAGCATCTGCTGAGAGCTAATCTGCGATGAATCAGTGTTCCGTCCAGGCGAGTCAAAGACTCTCATCCACCTAACACTACAAAACTGGAGATAAGCACTGGCTCCAAGTTTCTCTTGACTCTTAGAGGAGTAAATGAAGAAATAAAATCATAAAAATGTATGCTAATTAAGATCACATTTCCAAACCATGGTCACGGTTATGATTTTTTTGTTTTAAAGGTAACCTCGGCTGTCCAGTAATATTAATCTCAAATAAAAGTTTTCCTCAACTTATGTCTACATCAGCTGCTCAGATTTGATAATTATTTGTATATAGTTCACACCAAGCAATTTGTTTTGATCATTGAATTTCCTGTGGGCCACCTTTTTGAAATGTGACGTGTTGCATTATAGTTCCAGTCTCTACTCTTGATAAAAACAAAAGCAATGAATGAGGGGATGTCTGGCACTGCAATGCAATTACGTTACATTTCAAAATGGCAGCCTGCAAGAAATTCAATGATCAAAACAAATCACTTAACATGAATTATATATAGAGAATTATATCAAATTTTAGCTGCTGATGTAGACACAAGTTGAGGAAAACTCTTATTTGAGACTGATATTGTTGGACAGCTGTGGTTCCCTTTAACATGATAAATTATTAATGAGTTTGAGAATAAATGTTGAAGCACCATTACATTTTTTTTTAAATATTAGCATTTTAATTTTACTACCAACTACATGTTTTTAGAATTTATATTTTAATATATCATTATACTTGTAGCATGCTAAGGATATTAAGAACTTTCTTGCAAGCATTAAATTTCTCTGTTAACATTTATAAAATATCTGTTCTTATACAGTACATGTTTTTTTGCGTTAGGGTTCTGTTACACTGCAGCAAACTATGATGAAGCAATTCTTAAACAAGTGGACAGCATCCAGAAACAGGTCAAAGTAGCTCTTAAGAACAGTTGTATTAAAAAAATATTAACCCTTTGGTGACCGAAGCAAAATTAATGATTTTTGATGACTGTTTTAGTAAAACTGAAACTATGCAATAATTATTGTAATTCATCAACATAAAGCTGGATAAATGATCTTTCATAATAATATGGTTTATTAATATAATCTGGATATCATTAATATATTGATATATGCTAATGTATGCAGTTTTTGTTTTTTAGTTGAATGATTTTTTGTCACTGAGGGCCCATATCTGTCAATCTTAATTATGTAATGGTAAAAGTGTAATGCTTGTGGGATGTGACTATAAAGATGAACTCAAGTATAGATAGCAAAAATGTGCTAGTAGCTAATTTGAAGCCACTACACCATTGGGCATTATGGCCATGTTGGTAGCAGCATTTACCCCTTAAAACTACACCTTAAAAAATAGTAAGCCTGTTTGCTAGCCATGCCATGCTGATGAGGCCTACAAAGACCAAAACAGCTGTCCATGGCTGCTAACATTCACTATTACTTCTTATCTTCTGTGGGAACCCGAGCCTGTTTGCTAGCTATGCCATGCTGATGAGGTCTAAAAAGAACAAAACAGATGTCAATGGCTGCTAACATTCACTATTCTTATCTTCTGTGGGAACCCGAGCCTGTTTGCTAGCTACGCCATGTTGATGAGGCCTAAAAAGACCAAAACAACTGTCCATGGCTGCTAGCAACCAGGCCTCACTTTTCACATTTTTTTGGGCTCTGTACAAAATCTTTCATTTTTGTTGGAGAATCAATTGTAAGTCTAGGGTCATTTTAAAGCATTTTTACTACCTTAAAATACTTATTTTATAATGAATTTAGAAAGTTCTGTGATCATGAAACTAGCAACAAAGCATTTATGTACCAAACAGTGTTTTGATTCAAAATTTTCTGAAGATAATCAAGAGTCAAATTTTCGGCTCGTTTTTGGCCCATTTGCGAATACAGTAACACCTCACACAGAAACAAAGGCCGAAAATCACTGGACTCGCATTGTGTTTCTTTTAAGCATTATTGTAAACACTGTAGTTTCCATGAAATCCTTGGACCTAATGTAGTACACATAACTTTAAGTTTGGCCAAATTTAGTTTAACAAAGACTCCCTGCATATTACCAACAGGTTGCAGAAGCTAACCCCCTTGTCAGCAGGTTGGAAGATATTCAAGACTTACAAAATGAATACTCATTTGATGATACAATATATCAAACTAAAATAAAGGTAATTTTGTTAATTTGAGCAGTATCATATAGTACTTAGTTTTTGAAAATCTAAATCTTTTCTATATTAAGTGCCTCATAAACTAGGTAATTTTCATGGCTGTTTTTATGCAGTGTTACTGTAACTGAGTAAGTCTTAAGTTCTTCCTGGATAGGAAACTCCTTCATATACATACAGTCAACTCTCTCTTAATGGGCACCTCTATAAGACGGACACTTGGTGCTGGTATTGGCCGTTTCTTAGTCATTTTACTATCATCCAAACTCTATACAGTATAAGATGGACACCTCCATAAGATGGACATCAGACACTTTGAAATCGTCAACGAATATACTGAATAAATGTGACTGCAAATTACAATTTAAGGAAGAAGAATTTCTTGTACATTATGACTCTTTGTAACACCAGATGTTTAATTAGTAGTTCTTGTCTTGTTGGCAGAATACATTCAGTACAAGTTAAAATTAAATCTGATTCAGTCATTGTTTCATTCAAAAAGTAACTTTGAGTTGACAACCAAATTGTATTGTAATCTAAAACAGTTATTTTCTTGCTTTCTTAGCTGAACCACAGCTTGCCCCATTATTATTCATTTGCTGCTTCCTCTTGCCGCCGATTTTCTTAAAATTCCTGGGTTCATGTTACACTGACTCTCTATAAGCTGGACACGTCTCAAAGACAGACAGCTGAGATCAGTCCCAATGGTGTCCGTCTTGGAGAGAGTTGCCTGTAATCCTCATTATTGTTACATATCTCATAATGGAATATCCTGCTGGCATACATGTCTTCTCATGCCCCATTGCTTCTATCCATGATTTCAGATGTTTCACCCATAAAATATATCTGTATCATTTTTTTCTATCTATGCTGCTTCTAAACTGTAATTCAAATCATACTGCAGCAAAGAAGTACAAAGTGGATCAGATTTGGCATATCAATCTTTTCCACACTATAGAGCCATGTTGTACTTAATATTCAAATCTGTTGGTATAGTCATTTAAATAGCAGGAGTATAGGAGCATGGGTGGAAAAGCAAGTTTCTTGTGCGTGTTTCTACTATTTTGCCAAAATAGAAAACTTGTAGAAAAAGTCTGTAGTAAATAAAATATAGTAGATCAGATGGATCGTGCTTACTGTACATACAATATAAGAACAAAAGTTTTTAGACTTATATTAAATTTTAATGCTTATTGCAGGATCTTGCAACAACATATTCCCATGTTCGCAAGACAAGAGGTGATGGCAATTGTTTTTTCAGAGCCTTTGGATTTGCATATTTGGAATTATTGTTGAAAAAGAAAGTTGAGTATGAAAGGTAATTGCTTTTAATATCTACACACACTCTGTCTCATACACACACATCTTCTTGAGCCAATTAGGCACATGAGACCAGTCTACGGTTTCTCTAACTAATTCTATCCATTGCCATGTTTCTTGCTACTTCCCATGATGCAATTCCCATCTCCTTTCTTTCATGCCTTATTATCTTATGCCATGTAGTTTTTGGCCTTCCTTATCTCCCTTTCTCTCAGGTTGCCATGTTAGAGTTGTTTTGCAGTGGCTGTTTCTCTCCAATCCCATACATATATAGCATGTGACCTATTCATTTCCACTGCTTTGTCTTAACCTCTACACTATTGTACATACAGTAAATGCAATATTAGTAATAATAATGATGATGAAAATATTAATGGTAATAAATGTAATGATAATAACCTGATTGATTAGATTTTCAACTAGAATGGCAGCTACTGTAGTGGCTGTGAATTCCTGCAGTTTTGTGCAGATGGTACCACGATTATGCTACAGTGTAGCCATAATTATTTTGCCAACTGAGGATTCACACAACAAAGTTTAAACAATAATTGATACATACAGTACTGTAACCACTCTCCATTAAAACTGTAATTTTCTTGATGAAGACTATTATACACACACAGCCTGATAAGTCTTTGAATCTTAACTTCTGATTATAAAAACAGTGTCTGGATTTGCAATAGATGAAAAAGTTAAGCTAATTAATTAGTACCACTCTTTTGTTTGACAAAACTATTTTCAAAGCTTTTTCTGTTTGTATATAATCTGAGGAAGGTTATAATTATTATAAAACATTTTACCGCAATGTCTTCAGTTGAATGTGTGTGTCTTCAGTCCTTTATGTGTCTTCAGTTGGATGTGTGTGTCTTTAGCTGAATGTGTGTCTTAAGTTGAATGTGTGTGTCTTAAGTTGAATGTGTGTGTCTTCAGTTGAATGTGTGTGTCTTCAGTTCTGTGTGTGTCTTCAGTTCTGTGTGTGTCTTCAGTTCTGTGTGTGTCTTCAGTGGAATGTCATGTGTGTTTTTAGTTGAATGTGTTTGACTTTAGTTGAATGTGCGTGTCTTCAATTCTGTGTATGTCTTCAGCTGAATGTGTGTGCCTTTAGTTGAATGTGTGTGTCATTAGTTGAATGTGTGTGTCTTCAGTTGAATGTGCGTGTCTTCAATTCTGTGTATGTCTTCAGCTGAGTGTGTGTATCTTCGATTGAATGTGTGTGTTTTTAGTTGAATGTGTGTTTCTTCAGTTGAATGTGTGTGTCTCCAGTCCTGTGTGTGTCTTCAGTTCTGTGTGTGTCTTCAGTTAAATGTGCATGTCTTAAGTGAATGTGTATGTCTTCGGTTGAATGTGTGTGTCTTTTGTTGAATGTGTGTGTCTTCAGTTGAATGTGTGTGTCTTCAGTTCTGTGTGTGTCTTCAGTTGAATGTGTGTGTCTTCAGTTCTCTTTTTTCTTCAGTTAAATGTGCATGTCTTTAGTTAATGTGTGTGTCTTCAGTTCTGTGTGTGCTTTCTGTGCATGTTAATTTAAACTTTGTTAATCCATTCCGTCTATTTTCACTACTCAGGTGAGCTACAGGTTTTTGTAAAGTGATGTTACTCTGGCACTCCTGTACTACCAGCTAGTAATATTTATTTTATAGACTTTAATTGAATATGTTATAATTTTATGTTTCACAGCTACTTATTTGTTCGTATACGTAAAAAGTCATCAGTAATGAAAAAGTGAAAGTTTTATAAAATTGAATTGAACTGAATATCATGCATAATATTGTAAAAATTGAAATCTCAAGGAAATGAAAATATCAGATATTTTCAAATTATCATTTTTGTTTCTCATATAAGACTTCACATTAATTGTTTAGAAACTACAGTATCACTTTAACTTTTTATAAAAAATTATGTTATCATCTTCGAAGATTCAAATCGTATGCAACAAAAACCAAAGATGAACTGGTAGCATTAGGGTTTCCTTCATTCACTATAGAAGATTTTCATGATGTGGTAAGTTTTTATCATCTTAAACTTTGTTGCAAAGTACATTAAAATGTACAGCTGTAACAGATCTTTTATGTTCATTATTTGTTTATTGCCTTCTATAACAAATGCTGCGATTCGTTAGGCTTACCTATTCAAAATTAACGGTAGATTATTTCGCTAGTTTGCACATTACTTAAGTAAAACTTATAGCTAAATCCTTTCTCTGTCTTATGGCTATAATTGGAGCTAGTGCTTTATCTCTGGTTTCTGTAGTGTTAAGAGGATGAGAGTCTTTGACTCCCCCTGGATGAGACACTAATCTATCACAGGTTAGCTCCCAGCAGACGCTGGTACTCAATTACTGACCTGGGATAAGATGGAAAGCTGAATAAGCTTGGCGGAAAAGAAGGTCACATAAAAATTTAAATCTCAGCAGTGTGGGAACCTTTGGGCTGAAAGGCAGAGATCTTACCACTTTCAGCAACCATGCTGCCTTGCTAGTAAAAATAAAACTATATATGATATGGGACTAGTACATTGGACTTCTATCTAGTCTGCTGAGAGTCCAGTAAAATATTCTCAGCCTCAAAAAGTATTGGTGGAGCATAGTTTTGCTTTCATTCCAAATCTTATCATTTCATTACAAATTGATGTTCTGTTCAAGCTGTTTTAAACTGCAAGAAATCAGACTGGTCAGAGTTGGGGATTTGAATGGGGAAGACCCGGGTTCAAATCCCCGACTCGGACACTACCGAATGAATTTGTCCTCGGTGATCTTAGTGGCAAATTCACCACGTTTTGCAGGTAGCCAACTGGTTTGCCTCCTACCAGTTGGGATTCTTAACTGGGAGAAAGGGAGATTTTAATATGATACTGAAGGGAAGTTATCATTAGATATTTTTTATTTTATTTTTTTACCTCTCAAAGAGTAGGTTGTATCTCCCCTGGCAATTACTTAGTTGCATATGTACATGACTGTGGAGATCGTTTTTACAGAATCATTTTTGGGGACTTCAGTTGTAGTAATGTAGTAGTATCATGTTGATTAATTCACCTTTCACAATGAGTGACTCGTTTCAATTTAAATTTTGCAGACAAGTTTCGGCAGAAACCGCTGCCCTCCTTAGTGCTTAGTGCAGGCGCATATTATATTGTTCATAATATAGGACGATTTATTTACGATAATAATAGAAGAAAAATAAAGAGAGGATATTGCACGGTGGCGCGAATTGTATTTTCTAGTGTTGAAAACACTCGGACAAATTGAGGCAAACTAAAATAAAAGATTAAGTTTAATTTCAATTTCATTTCAATGCAAAGATAGCAATATTTCTTACAAGAACTTACATAAAAAAGGTCACACAACACTTAAACTGAGTAAAACTACAAATGTGTTTATTTTCTTTTGAAAAAACTTCACCAAATCGTCGTCTGAAACCTCTAGAAAAACCCGCCATATTTTTGCAGAAACACGCGACAAGAAACTGGCGGGAAATTTTGTTTAGGACGCGCGCGCTTACATCCGGAACATTTCACCAGTGAAAGTATGGAAATAAGAGTTTGCGGTAAGATACCATTGTCTATATAATAAAGAGAGCCTAGTAGATTGTGATTCCTAAGTTGAAATGTATGACTTGAGTGTTGAGCGTTCATGCCGTAAAATATTTTTATCTTTTAAATTAACTATGGTGTCACATTCTGTTTTGCAGTTCATGGACGTTGTTGAAATGACGGGGAAAGATATTTGTACGGAAGAACTTGTGAAGGTATAAACTAGCTCCAAAACAATCTTCTATTTAGTGTGTGAAGCCTTGTAGAATTAATCAGAAGTGTTGAGTTATTATTATTATTATAATTGTTTATTATTATTATTATTTCAGTAGTACTATTAATACATAAAAACGCTAATTTAACACATACTACATTTATATAAAGGCAGGGTCCGACAAATATTTCTAACAAAACTTGTCCCTGGGCAAGTGGTATTTAAAAATCACTTACCCAGCAAAATGAGCTGCTTATCCCATTTCAGTTCATAATGGTTGAATATTAGTGGCTGAACCTTTGCAAAACCAAGTTCAGAAAAAAAAAAAAGATAAAAGAACCATTACGAATCAAGATATTTTGAAAACAGTGAGTTTAAGTAAATAACGTTAAATAAAGTTAAGCCATAGAACTTGAAATTTTGTTTTTATCTATTTTTTTTGTATGAGTTTTACCTACAGTAAATTGCTTTCAGAACTGAAAATACGGAAGCACAAACATTTCAAAATCTCTATTGGCAGAAGCCAATATTTCACTAGACACTCGGACTAGTTTGAAGACAAGTTTACTAGTCCGCCATAACTTTTACTAGTGTGTGGACTAGCAAACTACTGCTAATTTTGAACCCTGCTGTGACTGAAGTATTTGAAATGATAAGTTCTATATTATTAATAGAAATGCCCACCATTACTACTACTATAACTACTACTACTACTACTACTACTACTACTACTACTACTACTACTACTACTACTACTACTATTATTACTACTACTAC
>JAOBBB020161705.1:0-12351 GCA_025331005.2 Zoanthus gigantus
GTGGTCGGATTTCATTCCGGATTGAAAATTTCGATCCGGCGCGAGAACCGGGATGAGTTCATTCCGGAATAAGTCATCCCGGTATGAAAAATGTTGAAGTATCATGTAAACAAATGCGGTAATTTGTATGGAACCGGGATGAACTCGTACCGGAATGAATTTCGTTCCGGTATCATGTAAACACCGCCTTAGTTGATTTCACGTAGTGTATCAGCCATTATATAATTTTATTATTCTTGTTTATTAATTCTGTAGCTAATAGATCTTCTCAGATCCTACACAACACGGCATTTTGTACACGGTCTTTCATAGTCTATATTTTGAGGTCTCTTTCGTAAACTGGTAAACATGGCGGTACGGAATACTTAACAAATTATCAACCGCGCAAAGCAGGCTGGAGGATCTAAAAACTTCACAAAATTTTATGCAAATAAAATAGTCCCTGCTATAACTCACTGCTACTCCTGCGGATTCCGAGAGTCAAAAACGCAATAGAATGCATGTTCCTTGCCACCGCAAGCTCCATATATGGTACGTGACGTTGTTCTTTTGACATATGGAGATCACAAGATTCCAACTGAAATGAAATACATAGAAATTACTTCATGGAAAGCGCGCGCGTATGGAAATTTCCCACGAGTTGGTGATATATCTGAACTCTAACAAGTGAGCGCAGCGATACAAAATCAACAAGTGCGAAAAATCCCCTACAAAGTGCTTTCCATGCTGTAATTTATTTATTTCATACATACTAAGATTTTATTACTTTCATTTTTTCACCTTTAAAATGATTTGCTAAAATATTACTGAATTCACAAAAACTATCAAACGGTACTATGTTAATAATAAGATTAAAACTCAAACATTCCGAATGAAAAAATGAAAGTTTTCATTAGCTAAAATGTTTCCAATACTAACAATTAGAAAATATCTTAATAAAGTCAACAAAGTCACGAGTTGGTCATTGGGCTGGTGGGATGTCATCGGCTGTCATCGATACTTGGAGGTTTTCAATTAAGTGCCGGTTAAAGCTGAAAATTAACCTTCCGAGACTTGAAAGCTCGAAGCTTCGCTATTTTTTTTCTTCTAACAGCTAAAATAAATTTACTGATATAGCCGTAGTATTTCCTCGACTTCTCTGGCCCTTCATTTTTGGTTCTTAGAAACTCGGTCAGCAAACTAAAATATCTTCGTGTTTCGATAGGTTTGCCTAGCTAGCGACACAAATCTACTTGATTTTTCAGCCATCTTAGCGGGTTGAAAAATTCTTCCAAGCTCTTGAAAAATTCAAGATAAAACTACCAAAGGTCGAGTACACTGAAATTATTTTGTGAAAAGGAGAGAAAGTTGTTGAAAATACAATTCGCCTTGAAGGTGCTTTGTGATTGGACGAAACGCTTTTCTCACGTGTAAGAAAATCGTTTCGCCTCTCTGATTGGCTAAAAAAATTGCGAACTGGATTTTCTCATAATGAATTTTCATAAGAAAATCTCAGTATGCATGAAACTAGTAGTAGTCAAAGATGTATGGGAAGTGCTGTGAGCTCTGGTGCAGTTGTGTTTCCGTTTTTATTTGTCATAATTTCTTGATAGTGACACAATGAATAACTACTGCACATGTCAGAGATTAAGTTAGACCACTGACCACATAAATGCCACTTGAGGTGTCAACATGAAAACGAGGTTAAGGTATACAGCCAGACTCCATCCCTTCTCTAGTACACTGTAACAACCCAGATTTCCTTGCACCTACCCAAAAGTCCTCGCTGGGACTCGGGCTCGACTCTGGGGCACGCGTGTGCGCTCAGATTTGACTCCGAGGGGTTTTCTCTGAAAAATTACTTCAGCTTCCCTCCCTCATCAAAAATCAATCCCCAGCTTCTTCAATCAGGGTGTGGTTCTGAGCTTCGAGGTTATGTATGGGTAATAAACGGCTGCTATCATGTATTTGGTGCAACATAATTATGTGTGTAGTAAGAGCATATTCAAATGCTTTGGCAAATTTTGGTCGAGCTGCAGGTTATTAAAACTGCAAGATTAGGATGGTAATTAATAACATCTCAGTTTATTAATTTACTTACTTTGGTGAAAGAAAAGAACGGATGGTCGCTGGGTGGTGCATAACTCTTTCCTCCAAGCCTCACTTGAAGGACAAAAGACACAGCTGCCTGTAAAGATGGAAATTATGTAAAGTACACATTTTCATGAGAAAAATATAAGATCAAGTATCACATTATACGTGAATGACTCAGGAAGACTCTCGATGTGATAACAAAATCATATTTCTTATAGGTTAGAGGCAACCTAAAAAATTAGAGGTCGTCCCCGAAAGACCAAAATAACAGCCCATTCTATTTTTTTTATTAATTTATTTTTGATATAAAGATACTTCGTTAGAAATAAAATATTTAGAAAAACACAAAACTTCGTCCATGAGGATTCACAGCACGTGATTTAACCAATGCCAGGTTAAAAAGTTTATTCATCGCCGTAGGGAATCAAAAGTGTAAAGCTATGTGGTTTTAAACAGCAATGATCTTACTACCCGCGTGTCCAATCAATAATTAACAACAATCCCCCAAAGGGGAGGTGAATAGCACTTGGTGGATATATGCCGAGAAGTGAAGCATTGAGGTTTCGTGTCAAGATATATATCTATCGCTAAGCACCGACCCTGAGGGGCATTGTTGTTTTAGTATTTACCAAAATAATGGGATAAAAATACTCTATCGTCAAAAAACAACAATACAATGTAAACCTTTTTTCTATCTATTATAGTACGCGCGCTTCCTGTCATTTTGACCTTCGCCTCCAAATGACAGTCTTGGATATCGCGAGTAACGGAAGCCAATCAGAGCACGTGAAAATGGATATCGGTTGCTTTAGTAAATACTAAAATCAGATAAAGGAAAACCAGTCGATAAATCGTTATCATTCGATAAATCTATGGTAATTGATATTGATTGAATGGACTATGTGATGAAAGTCAATGCTCACAACTATTCTTCCCAAATCAATTAATTATTATCGATTTCATCTATTAATTTTATCGATTGACAAAAGCTATTAAAAATGGAGACATGTTTTGGTATTTAACAATTATCCCCCAAAGGGGATCGGAGTTGCACAGTGGTGGATATAGGCCGTGTCGCAAAGCATCACGGTATATATCTAGCGTTAGACACTGCTGATCTTGAGGGGGATAGTTGTTTTAGTATTTACCGATATAATGGGATAAAAATACACTTTATTTTCAAAGAAACAAGAGGCTGCCCAGTAGCCTTACTCATACCAGTACTTGCAAGTTTATAAACTGAATACATTAAAAATGAGAAAGAGACTTGCTGCTATAGAAATATAAATTACTTTCAGTTTGATTTTGGTGAGAGGGGAAAGAAATCGAATCAGTAACCGAATTGGGAACCGCATTCGGAAATAACTTTTATTTTTTGATAAACCAAAATGTCTCCAATGTCTTTAAGTTTTAAAGCTAAGAGAAAAGGTAAAAGAGTAGCAGTCGTTAAATTAATCTTTAATTGCACTAGCTACGCTATTTGGGAAATTTTCAGTTTTATGCTCTATTTTTAACTAGTTTCAGAGCCATTTGTATGTAAAATATTCAGTTTTATCGGTAATTTTGATTTGGCGACATAAGGGTTCTGCGCATGTGCATTCGATTCTTTTGTGCTTTTTCGTTTACATAGGCGGAGGAGCAGGGGGGCAGGGGGCTGGAGCCCCCCCCCCCCACGTTTCGATGCAAAAACTTTTGCTAAAGTAGAATATAACAACTTCAGAGCGCATATTTTCTGCCCTTTGAAGACTAAAGACATACTTACGAAGCACGATGAAACAGGATCGCCTGAACAGCTGCATGCTAATGCACTGCCATAAATCAATTACGGACACACTCAACCTGACTGACATTGCAAAGAAGTTTTCCTCTGCAAATGACCTACGCAAAGGGCACTTTGGAAAATTTGACTAGGGTTACGAGCTGCCCCACGTTTCAAGACGCTCCGCCCCCACTTGTTTAGTGATCAATGATGATGATGATGATGATGATGATGATTATGATGATAATTATAATAAAACCTCTTTGATCTTGAAGCTTTTCTACAATTACCTATTCAGTCTTCAAATAAAAAAGTAGAGCAAAAGAAAAAAAGAATACAAATTTATAATTTTAAAATAACGAACGGAAAAATCAATCCCACATGCGTAACCGAGCAACTCCGGCTTCGTTTATATAACCCTGATTAGCATCACTTCACTAAAAAGAAGCCGAGCGCGAAACAGAAAACTAAAATAATAATAATTAAAAGACTTATTACGCATGCGCTTCAATATCGTGACACAAACAACAACAAAAAAAAGACACACAGGCGAATCCTTTACTCAAGGCCTTAGCGGCCCGAGTAACTAACTTAACTCTCATTCACCTGCCGATCCCGTCTCAACGTGCGCCAAATTCCCCCAGCATGCCTTTTAAGCATTTTATAAGCAGCACGAAATCAAAATATAAAATCGATAATCCGAAATAAAACCGATAAATGTTCTGAACACACTCCGAAGACTGGACCACTTACAGACTTACAACTCGATGTTCTTCTAAGAAGAGAAGTAGCTACAAATAAGTATTGCACATGTGGTCCCACTTATATTAGGAGAAGGGACTGAGAGTGATTTTCAATTTTTTGATAAAGGACTGGGGACGGAATGTGTTTTGTGAAAAACAAGATGGCTGCAAAACGCAGGTAAAAGATTAAGTGTGGTGGCATGCTAAAAACTAAAAGAGAACCATGTAAGCGAGAGGCTTGCGAAATTCAGAAATGCTTACGAGGTAAATTTATTATTATTTTAACATTACTCTTTATGAAATTTAAAAATTGATCTTTACTAAAGAAGACAAATTCAAGAAATTTATGCATGTGTGCAAGGTGCAGATCACTTGCATTTACCCTGGTGTAGCCCAGATTTAGGATAATTTCGGTATTGGCGCATACTTATTAATGCATGCAGTTTAGATCATAAATGGAATGCTACGTCGGTGTTTCTATAGAAACAGCATTACAAGTAGTTAATTTTTACACCGTAGTGAATTGAGAATTTTTTTTAAAAAACTGACGTTTCAGACTGTAGTCCTTCGTCCGAAACGTCAGTGTTTTAAATTTTTCTAAGGATTACTTTGAGTAATTAAACAACAGTATGTAACAATACAGAATTTTTACCTAAATTTTCCTTTTGCGAGTTAAAGAGACAAATGTACTAGAAGACAGACTGGGAGTAGATATACCAGTGTTATGTTGAGGTAGTATAACATTCCTTGGAAATATACATTATACTCCCCAGTGACTAGGTGTATTGTAAAATAGACTTTTAACTAAAAACACAATCAAAAGTTTTATCAGAAGATCAAAATGGTTAGGTAAACCACAGGTAACCCAAGCTCATAATTCGTGTATATATAGAACAAATATTTTATATAACTGTGTTGTGGTAATGACACAGCCATTACTTCGATATATACATAGAGGATATTACATGGTGGCACGAAGATATGAATTTTATTTTTGAGTGGCAAAATATTATTTTATAAACGAGTGCAGCGAATGAGTAAAATATTGTTTTTGCCACGAGAAAATAAAATTCATCTCTTCAAGTCACCATGTAATGTTCTTTTTATTTTATAGACATGAGTGTTCAAAGTGTTCAAAGCTTTGAAAAATGTACAAATTTGGGAGGGAAATTAATGCAACTAAGTCATCGATAAACTCACGTGTGAGATTATGGAAAATAAACCACTCGGGTCCCAGATGTAGTTTTTATGAATTTTACGAGTGGTATATTTTCCAGTAAAACACTCGTGTCTATATAATAAATATGAATAAAAACTTGAAAATAAACATTCTTGTGACACTTAATCGCTATAATTCCCAGGATAAAAATGTTCCCAAATATCCCCAGAAGAAAGCAAGCAAGTTCCACAATCTTGGATGCTTATTTTCAAATTTTATTTGATATGTATACATCAAAGAAAAATATCTGTGTTCTGTAGTTTTGGTTACCTGTGGGTAAAGGTGCATTAGTATATGCCCCATTCATGATAGGGCTAAGGGGAGTCAGGTTGGCGTAGTGGTCATCAGTTGCGCCTCCCACCTCTACGACCCGGGATCGAGTCCGCATGTGGGCTGAGATTTGTTGATCTCAATCTGACTCCGAGGGTTTTTCTCCGGGTACTCCGTTTTTCCTCCCTCTGCAAATCGACTTTCATGCCAAGATCTGAGCCGTCGAGCGATTAAACATTAGCCTCTGGCTAGGAAGAATGGGCAACCACTTCCTTTGCAATTAACGTTAAATAAAGTATTTATTTATTTATTTATTCAATGACACAACCATTCGACGCTCCTCGTCTATTATAATTCTTATATTAAACTAAATATCTGTTTTGCAGAGCAAACTACTTAAGACTCCAAGACTTTTCCATAGTCTTGAGCTACAAGGCTCAGTTTTCCCCAAATTTTCCAGGACCAGAAAAATTAATTTCCTTTATATAAAACTTCCCATGGCTTTCTTAAATCGTACGAGCCCTTTTAGTTTAAAGATAGATTCTTTGCTGCTATCATTAACGCTTCGATAATCTTTCTTTTCCCCCATTGTCGTGCTGGTGTTAATAGACGCCACGTGAAAGAATGAGTTGGGAAAATATTTAGGTGTCTTGCAGGTTCGGACAATTTGGTTTTGTTTTGGTGCTCATTGATTCGAACGCTAAAATTTCTTTGCGTTTCGCCAATGTACTTTTCTCCACAACTGCATTGTCCTTTGTAAACAAGATGGGTATTAAGGTAGTTCTTATCTTTTAACTTAAACATAGACTTTATTTTTCGTGTTTGCCAAATGATTTCTATTTTGTATCTATGATGTGTAAAACAGTTAAGCCTATATAAAACTAAATATTTACGAGCCCTGTTTCAAGTATTGCGAAAAAAGTTGCTTAAGCAGATTTACAGTGAACAGGGCGCCAAAACACTTCTTAAACCAAAGTTAGCCAACCTTTATTGTCTTCTTTGGCCACAAGTTGAGACTCTGATTTCGGTGCTGCGCCAGAACCTTTCTCTTCTTTTAAATCTTCTTCCTGTAAGCAAATAAATCCTTTCTCTAATTCAAACCAATTTCAAAACTTCACAACTTATGAAATGACTCAGCTCCTCACAGGAACCACTCAATAGATTAGATAAATGTCAAAAATGGAATGCTGGGTTCGGTGTTTCTAAAGAAACAGTTATACAAATAGTTAAGTTTTACACCGTAGTGAAAACGAATTTTAAAAACAGACGTTTCGAAGTGTCGTCCTTCGTCGGAGTGATATATGTAGCAAATTCCTAGCGTCCACACGAAGTGAATAATTTTTGTTTTTTTTCGACTTGAATACAGCTACTTGCACGTAAAAATACACATCCATAAATTTAAAATGGTCAAGCAATGAAACAAGAAATCAAACACGGAACTTCACTTTAACAGTTAATCACCTTTTGTTCATCTTCATCGTCAGAGTCTCCCCAGATCCTCTCGTCTAGTGTCTCATTATCCTGACCATCTAAGTCACCCATCTTTTTGTCCAATTCGGGCTCATTCTCTTCTTCTTCTTCCTCACTCTCGTCTCTCTCATCCCCAGGCTCCATATCATGGAGGGCGCCATCAATGTCGTCAGTCATTTCTATGGCGTTTTCCTCGTCTGGTATTTGTTGTTTGTCATCATCGGGTTTCGCTTTATCTTGCCCCTCCTGTCTTGAATCATGCAGCTAAGGAGAACAGAAGTTTTCAGTCAAACCATCTATTCTGTAAATAATTTGTTTTAGACTCAGAAACACTTTTATCCCTAGACAAGCTAATCCGCATAAAACGTTCCTCATTATCATCAATGTCTTATTTTTATCATGATAAAGTAGCATGCAAGCTAAGTTCACTGGACAATCTTCATTTACACTTTTTGCCTCATTACAATGCATTTCTCGCTTTGCAACCAAGACACGTTTACACTATCTAATTAAAGGCAAATTGTTCAAACAAATCAAACTTGAAACACAACACAAATGCTAATAAGCAGACTTGATGCAAGTCAAATTATGAACAAACTTTTGTCAGTCAAAGACAGACCTGTTTCAACAACAACCTTTTTCAACAGTAACAACCTGTTTCAACAAGAACAAGTTGTTTCAACTTTCAACGTTCAAACAAATTAAACAAAAGAAACAACACAGAAGCTTATAAGAAGCTGACATGATGCAAGTCAACTTACAAACACACTTTTGTAATTCAAAGCCAGAACTGTATCACAGAACTAACAGTAATAGACACAAATTAACCAGAGGCAGACCTGCTCCTCGTGCTCAATCTGGTCGCTGACATCCTTCATTCCCTCCCCCTCGCCAATCCCTCCTCCTTCAATGTCTTCGAACTCCGTAGCCCCCTCACCAGACGCATCCTGGTCCAGCTCAGGAGGAAGACAGAACCCCTGGGTGGCCAGATCAGTAAATACTGCCAGGAGAACCGACAGCAGCTTGCAGCAGGTGCGATGAGTAGATAATAAGCTGAAAAGGTAGCTATGTGCAGTGATAAGGTATTGATGCAACAGCGGGATCATCTTGGTGACACATTGTGCTGACAGGCCCGCAAGACGGAGCTTCATCTGAGCTGCAATGGTTATAAAATTAATGAATGAAACTATATCATCTACAAAGTTTAGTTTTGAGTTACAAATTATTAATAGAATCTTTAAGCTAGATACAACTCAAATTATCATTTCTCAATAGATTATTTAACGACAAAGATTCACAAGTATAGATTACACATGGGTACTATTACTTATTTTATCCAATTTGCACTTAATCTTTTCTTTGGTATTAAATCATATATATAATCTTGTATCTTCATTGTAAATATGTTTGTATCATTAAGTTATTAAAAAAGGCAGCCCAAAATATAAGCCTTTGGTTTCTTTTGCATGTGCTGCCTTCCATCTTGGAAATCATCTTTTTCTTAATATATAAATCTTTTTTTTTCTAAAGCATCATTAATTGTAATCAGTTCCAGTCTATTTAATTACTTATTATTTGTATTGTAAATTTCCTAGATGTTATAAACAATAAACTGATTGATTGATTGATTGACTGACCTACCCAGTACATGACAAAATTTCCCATCCCTCCACAAATACATATGAAAAAAATATGGGCGGAAGGTAATGTTTCCGATTCCAAGCTTTTAAAATGTAATAAATTTTAACAAGCCAATATTTATTTCACCCAAGCTGGTATGTGCTAAAATACTGATTTTACTGTAGCCCACTGGGAGCTTCATTTCTCGTCGACTATATATTCCATGAGAGATCATGGAATAATGGTTTTAAAAATAATTAATGTGGGGTTTGTAAGGATAATTCTCATTTCGGTGAAGAACCAACCTCAGCATTAACATCTGCGTTGCTTTCTTTTATGTCTTGCTGATTTAGTCTGTACATCAGAAGTAGATTCACCATCGACAACAGAACGCCAACCAGTGTAAGAGCGCAACTGGTTTGTCTTAAGTCCCAACGCCAGGGCATATCATCCTCCACCCAATAGACGAACTTCTAAAACTTTATGGAATTAGTTATTCAAATCTCACAGGATTAGTAAACATGCTAAAATTAAAAACCATGTTTTGCTGAAACTAAGCCATTTTGACGCCATTTTGTCAGTTGATATGTACGTCGTGCTAGCCTCGCTAAAATGTCTCTATTGCCCAACGCCTGTCACAAAATAATTTGGATAGCACGTGGGTTTTGATTGGTCTACAAGTGTGTTTTCAAAACACGAAAATGACGTGAGCAATGTGGTTGACTGTCTCCGAGTTGAGAGAATTCACAGTACGCGCTTCATATATCGTCTTTCTCTTTGTTAAGACTGAAAATAATAATTTTATAAAAGAAATAAAAAAATGTCTGTGCCTCCATAGCCAGTTAAAAACCTCTGCAAAGTTGGTGAGAATTCTCGAACAGGTGAAAACCCGACAGGCAGTCGAGGGTTTTCACTGATCTGCTCTCGAATTCTCCCAACCGTTCGCCTCGGTAAGGCAGGGAAAACATGTTTTATTTTTTAATTGAACTTCAGGCTCACTGCACTGCAAAATTTGGGGTCGGAGTGCCAGAGCCAAACTTTTTACTTTTCCTTATATTGCAGGACCTCAGTCAGTATCATACAAACAGAGATATAAATTCGCTTATCGGCAAGTTGATGTAGCTCAAATTAGTTGGCTAACTTTAGTCCACCGCGCACTGGCGAACTTGCAGCGCGCACTTGTTGTTTCGTAACAAGTTGGATCGACAAAAATTTCTAGAGTGTTGGGAACTTTTTCGGTGTTTTTTTTACTCGTGATAGATAAACCAAATATCATGTTTAATATTTTTGTCACGAATGACAAAAAATTCTCGTGTGCGGTGAGCAAAAGCAAATTGTTCTTTAACAGAAAAAGGTACGCATATACATATAAGGTACGCAAGGACAGTGGGCGCGTCTCCTGCTCGAGTTCTAGGCTGAGCTGCAGCTAACAATGACCATCACCATTTTCCAGCAGAAAAATAGTCTAAAGACAACCTGGATGCATCCTCGCTCCAAACATTGTAATTGGCATCTCTTAAACTACATCCTAGTGCGCCAACGAGATCATAGAAATGTCTTTCATACCAGAGTGATGCCCAGTGCAGAATGTCAGACCACCACCTTGTGCGATGCAAGCTCAGCCTTCACTTCAAGCCCCAGCCAAAACGAGGAGGTTCCCCCAGGAAGAAACACCAGGTTGGCAGCTGACCTCCAATCCAACCTCCAGTCGAAGTTGGGAGCCACGAGCTGCTCCACGGATGCCTATCCTAAAACTCTTTGGGCTCAACTGAAAACCACAATCCTGCAGTCCTCTAAAGAAAATTAAGGGTTCTCCACAAAGAAAAACAAAGACTGGTTTGACGAAAATGACCAAGAAATCTAGCAACTGCTGTTGAAGAAGAGAACTTCCTACCAATCTCATCTTGCTCAGCCATCCTTCCCCGTGAAGAAAGTTGTCTTTCGCTTCACATGCCGCATCCTCCAGCGCAAGCTGCGAATTATCCAGAATGAGTGCTGGATCAACCTGGTCCCTAAAACTCAGCTTTACGCCCACAGTGGTGATTACCGGGGTTTCTACGAAGCCATAAGAACGATCTACGGCCCCTCTCACAAAATGGCGTGTCTTTTGCGCAGTACGGATGGTCAGGCGCTCCTCACATACAGACCGCTGGGGAGAACACTAAAAACTACGAATTGACAAAGCGATCTTGTAGAGATTCACATGGCCAAACTATGTTTTAAAAATAAACGGTATTTCGGATCTATGAAGATATATAACATATAGACTGTAATGATGAGTACGGTATACAAAATACCGCATTACGTAGGATCTGAAAAGATTGAACAGCCACGGAAAGTATGAAACATGAGTAACAAATGAATGGCTGAAAAACTACGTTGAAGTTAATTGTCAGTGAACCAATATGAACAAGACGCTGCATGCAGTTTTACTGGGTTGCCTGTGCACGAGTATATATTTACTAATCGAATTTTATTTTATTCGGTGTTATAAATTTGCAAAATTGTAGAACTCTACTTGAATACAAGTAAATTAAGTGCTATTATTTATGATAATATATATATGGAAAACAGTGTCGATAGTTATTTCATAAAGACCAGCAAAACCCATAAATCCTAATTATGGTATCTTTAGCGTGAAATTTACTGGAACAAACATTTGGAACGAAATTGATAAAGATCTAAAAACTTTTTCCATGAAGACATTCAAAACCAAATTAAAAGAAAAGTTCATCCTAAATTATTGAATTATTTAATATCCTGTAAAATATAGTGTTTTCTGGCTTTATCGCTTTTCCTTTTGTTTCCTCTTATTCCCCTTTAACAAAGCTTGCTGTGTTGCCAAGGCAGCAACAGACACAATGCATATTGTGCTAGTAGTAGAAAATAAGGAAAAAAGTTGATATTGGGGGAAAAAATTGTGGATGACCACCCTAATAACTATATTTCAACAGTTATTATTAAAACTGGGTTTGTCACCAGTTGGATCCATTGGCAAATAAAAAGAATATATATACGTTACTCTGGTGTTTAAAATATGAATTATGTACAATAGAAACGTTTTCCGACGTTTCGGTTGTATTCAACAACCTTCATCAGGGGAAGTGAAAGATAAAAATTTTTTTACACGAAAGCTAAGATATAAACTAAAGCGCTAATTAAAATTCTAAAGTTAGTGTCATTTTTTCTTTTCTGCA
>JAOBBB020161884.1:0-21391 GCA_025331005.2 Zoanthus gigantus
TGATGATCTTGGCAGTTCTTGTAGACATGTGTCGCGACTTCCGATTTCTCTACTGAGCTAGGTCGCAAATGCTCTGCGATTCTTTTTCTAAGGGACCGTCCCGTTTCGCCAACATAGGTAGAGTCTCAATCAATTCCCATGGAGCCATTACAGCTAATATGGTAGATTGAGCCCACAATATCTCCTTTCTTAGTACGATCTTTTGGAGCGCATAACAGACATCTGTTATGTCAGATGTACGATCAAGTTGCTAAAGTTGTTCATTGGAAACTCTGCCAAAATTACGATCTGCAGTGCAACGACACCTAGTACGATCATTCTTCAGAGGCAGTGATGGAAAATGACCCAGTGACGTTACTATGGGATTTCAGAATTCAAACAGACCATCATTTAGATCATAACAAACCCGATATAATGGTACAGGAAAAGAGTGTGCCAAATCTTAGATGTGGCATGTCCTTTTGATACCCGAATTGTAGAAAAAGAACGAGAGAAGTTTGACCACTATCAGGATTTAAAAGTTGAAATACAAAAGATGTGAAAACTGTAAAAGCGTATCTGTTGTTCCAATTGTAATTGGGGCACTTGGGGCAGTGATCAAAAACTTGATGATGTGGGTTACAAAATAGGAACACCTGGGATCTTAACTTACTCCAGAAAGCACCTAAGGATATAGGAATTAGCTTGATGACCTAGGGATACGTGACCACCGATAGAACTAGTGGTGCGAGATATGAACAATAATAAATTATTAACCTTGACTATATTTTATACAAAAACATATTGAAATGATTTGGCCATTGCTTTAAGTATAAATTATGAACTGTTCCTCAGATAAGATGAACATTAGCACTTAAACATCAATCAACTTCTTACATCTATTAATTTCATGTAGACATACTAACAAAGTTTACCTGGGTGATCTTTTGAAGCCTCTACATCAAAACTGATCAGAGAGTCACTAGCAGCAGGTACACTGATAATAAAACATGAAAATAAGGAGTAAAGTGAAACTGATCATATGCCTTGTGATAAAATGCAGCATACCCTAACTTTAGTGGACACGATTAATTTGTATTAGAACTTAAAACTAAAAATGGTTCTTGTAATTTTTTGTTCTCCTTTTTTAACTAAAGAATAAGTTTTAACCTATCAACAGGCTATTGCAAAAGGCATGATCTAAAGTTTTTTTACTAACCATCCTAAATCGAGTCAAATCTTTCGTCTTTGATTCCCCCAATAATTTATAATTTGTTTCTATTGTGTCTAGTACATGAATTAAACAAAGTTGGTCTACCACATTACGTCAACTGCATTTATGATTTTGCATAACGACACTGAAAGTTTGACCCTGCATACCAGTGTAAAACAAACATGGTGATGGTGACACACACTAAAATTTGTTCTTTTTTATAGCTCTTAATGTCTTATTGTAGATATGGTGTGTTTTATAAGTTGGTGAAGACAAAGCAAAGGAACAAACAGTTTCTGCTCAAAGAACAGGGAGAAAAACTTGTGTTCTATGCTATGATTTGCAGAATGTTTTGTGTTTGATTTGCTGAAGGGATTTACAATCTTTTTAAGAATTTTTATAAAGGATACAATAGAAAGTGATAAATTTTAAACAACAGGGTAATTTGCTGAACAACAATAATTGCATTTTACAAAAAAAAAAAAATCTGAAACTTCCGAAATTCCACAAATTCCTAGATATGTAACTTTTTTCCCACTAGTTAGTCATTGACCAGTATTTCCTATGAATTCAATTAAAATTAAATAACACTATCTAATTAAATGTTAAAAAACCTTTCCCACTCTAACTGAAATTCGATTAAAATCTGTACTAAAATTAGAGTTGAGTAACATTAAACCATAATAACTAATATCATTTACCTAGAAAAAGCTGTTGGAAGTGGCTGTGAAGCAGGCACCTGTATGAATTACAATTAATTGTAGTCAAAAAATAAAATTATAACACTGTCAATAGAGAGTAGTTGTCAACTGGGAGTGAAAAACATTTCCAAGTACATGCATTGCAGCAACCTAGATTTTTCAGAGTTTTAGTGTGTGATGTCTCCAAGTTTATTAACAGTGTGAAAAGGCAACTCTGTCTCAATGAAAACATTTTGAGGATGGGGAAAAGAAACATAATCATTAATTATTACAAAATAATTTGGATAGTACGTGCGTTTTGATGGGTCTACAAGTGTGTTTTCATAGCGCTTTCAAGTACGAAAATGGCGTCAGGAATATGGTTGACTGTTTCCGGGTTGTAAGAATTTGCAGTACACGCTTCGTATAACGTCTTTTTCTTTGTAAAGCCTGAAAATAATAATTTTATAAAGAAATAAAACATGTTGTCCCTGCTTCCATAGCCTGTTGAAAACCTCGGCAAAGTTTCTGAGAATTCTCGAGCAGGTGAAAATCCTTTGCTCTCGAATTCTCCCAAACGTTGGCCTTTGTTTTCACCAGGCTATGAAGGCATGGAGAACATGTCTTATTTCTTAAGACTACGTCTCGGGTTTTCACTGATCTGCTCTTGAATTCTCCCAAACGTTCGCCTCGGTTTTCACCAGGCTATGAAGGCACGGAAAACATGTTTTATTTCTTAAGTGCAAAAATAGCGGCTGATCAAAAGACTAACCACACAAGGTTAACTTTTATTTGGGGTAAACTTTGTGCAACATTTAAGAAAGCAATCCCGAACAGTCCACAACAGATTCAGGGGAATGTCACCCTTTGCAAGTGTGGTCGCTTCATCAGTTTGAGAGTTGATAAAAAAATAATATGTAATAAAATAATATTATTTTCTCGGTCACTAAAAAAATAGGAAACACAACCAAAAAGATGAGGACAAAAAGATTTATAATATTTAAACTTTTATACAAACTTAAGTCAACAAAATTGGTTGACATACAGCTGGCCGGGGTGGAGAATCTGGTGTGGTAGTTGTAGGAGGTCGAGGTGGCTCTACTGGTGGTGTTGTTGTTGTTGTTGTCTGTTGACTTTGGGAATGCATTGCTTGCCTAAACCTCTCGTAACGATCGTATCGAATAAAGACATTGTTAAGATCATCGTTAATTCTCAACAGCTCTCCTGTAAAAGTCCAATATTTACAATAATATTGTTAGATATTTGTCTTAAATGCACACATAACAAAATCAGCACAGCTAATATTCAATCTAGATTTTAATGTTCGATATTTAGGGTAAGGTAACAAAAAACTTCACAACTACAAGTTAGACAAAATAATTAGTCATAGTAAAATAGTAATTTCAAACCTGATAATGACAAAAAAGACAAAAAATACCTATGAAAACCTGGAAGGCATGGTGGGACTTATTTTGGGTTTGAGTTAGCTTCATCTCGTGATGGAGCTGTACTTCAAAGTTTCCCTTGTTTTAAATGGGAACTCAAAAAACGTTTTGTTGATGGTTACATTACTAATAGCAACTGAGGTTTCCTGAAGCTTTGTTTACCATATTTTTTTATTTGTTTATTCATTATTTATTTATTTATTTTATTTTATTTTATTTTTTTTCTCCTCAACCCACTTTTCTGTTATATAAAGAGTTTATTTAAAATAGAATGGGCACCCGATTAGATTAGCTTTTCATAGTTATTTCGGGTGTCCAACCACTATAGCTTTGTTTTACATTAATTTTATAATTCAAATGAGTTTACTGTATTCAAAGGTTTTGGAAATTAATACTTTTGCTGTTGTTGTTGTTGAATGTACCTTGGGCTCAAGTTGTGGGCTAAGGTTTGTCAACTTAAATTTGAATGCAAGGGTTTTCCTCTGAGTACTATGGGTTCCGCCCACAATAAAACTTTGGATTGCCAGCTAGCTTCATCTCGTGATGGAGCTGTACTTCAAGGTTATCAATAGGTTGTTTAGCTGATGCCATTGTGGCTGTGTCGGTATGGAACTACCTCAAGTTAAATAGTTTGCTTCTAATTCTATCTAAGCGAGCTGTCTCCTCATTAGTCAATCTTTTACTGAAAGGAGGTTGATAACAATATAACTACTGCATAACATCACCTAGTTTGATAATAATATACAACTTTTCACTGAAGTGTAGCAAAGTGGTGGGATATGTATTTATTATGATAAGATGGCAAACATATATCTTTCCTTGTATTTTAGGGCAGATATAAAATTTGGTTGTCATTGTTATCATAGTAAAAAGGGCCTAAATATAAAAATATGACAAAATCAATTTTACTTAGTTAACAAATAATTATAAAAAGGCCAACTTACCAATAACTTCTTCATTTGCCACTTTTTCTAGCAATTCCAACAGCCTTGCCTGCATTGCACGGCAAGTTCTATTCAATTCCTGTTTGAGAAGGTACAGTAATACAGGAATCAAAATAACAACTTTATTTTATTAAACTTTTTCACAGCTTTACAGTTGTGCTTATAAAAGCGTGAACACTTAAAACACAGTATATCTGGAATTTTTATTGTGTTGTAACCAATCACAGGCGAGATCTTCACATCACAGAAAAAACAGACAACAAACAGTTCCTTATTGGTGACGGAACAAATTATTTTTGTTTTGTTCAACATTCAGTCTTTTCACAAGTAAATAATTGCCCTTATAACTAGCTCCTCATTGCATGTAATCCCCCCAATATCAAATGCATATAAACGCCTCCAGATAAAAGGCAAAATTATATTTTGGAAGGAATAGCAAAAGTTGAGCTGTTTACTTTGTGCCATAGATGTTGAATTTGTCAGCGGTCTTTCCAGTTTGCCAATCTTGCAATCAAGGAACTTGAGGCAACACGGTAGTTTGAATGTTCAGTTGTTTGCCCACGTACGATAAATCCAATCGCCTTGTTCTACAAAAAATATTAGCTGGGATTCTGCTATCAGAAATCAAAACACCACGATTTTTTACTTTTACTGTCTTCATGAGAAACGCCCTTACATGGAAGCTGGTCGTTGTCACGTTTACTTCTAAAATTTTTCTTTCTAATATCGCACGATGTGATGGATGCAGTCCTCAGCACTGTTTGTGAGGGTGAGCGGACCTGTGGTGTTTTAAATTCCTAATAAGACGGCTTGTAACCTTAAACAAAAATAAAAGTAATTTGCTCCGTGACTGCTAGAAAATCGTTCATTGCCTGCAGTGTGAAAATCTCGCCTGTGATTGGTTACAACAAAAACATTCCAGGCAGGTGTTCACACTTTTATAAGCACAGCTGTAAGATATAAATAATAGTGTTTAATTAAACGAAACTAATGATTTTAAATGTTATTAATCCAGTTATTTAGACACTGCTATCTACCCAGGCTCCCTTATGCATCATCTGTTTTAAGGTTAGTGTTCCACTTATTTTCAATTACAGAACAATACACTGAATGTCTGGCCAATAAAACATTTTCTGAAGCTGAAATGAGCTGCTTGTATGCAGCTACATGAAAGGTACTGGAAGCCATAACATTTTGGTCGTGGTTTGGAATTTAAATTAACTTAACTCACTCATTACTATTGTTACAGAGGTTGACTTAATTCCATAACATTTCACTTTCTAAAAGAAAATAAATACCATCACGGTAAATTATAATTGAATGAACTTATCCAACCTGTAAGAGTTCTACGTCCCCAGACCCTTCTTGTCCTGGACTCATTTCTGTCAGCATCTCGGACATTACAGTCACATTTCCCTGGACAATATCAAGTTCTGACCGTAGCTTTGCCATCTGTTCTTGCGTAGGGTGAATCGGCCCAGCCTGCTGTACCATTGCTGGTGGCTGGGTCATTATTGGAGCAGCAGTTGGTTGCTAAAGGGATCGCATTGATAGTAATAAAATTGATGTTTTATCAATAACTCAATCATTTTCACCTTTACAAAAATTATTAAATTACCAATTACCTTTATAATGCCATTAATATCACCAATGTCATTGGCATTACCATCACTTTATCACCCTATCCTTATAACTACCAGCATATTATTATCATCAGTATAATTGTTCTCTTTAGCGTTGCCATCACATGATATCACCCTCTCTTTATCTCTACTGTCATAATTATTTTATCATTGGGCATTAACATCAGAATATTGACCTATTCATGTACCACTACCATCAAAATATTATCATTAATATCACCAATCTCATCGGCACTAATATCACTTCATCACCCTATCCTTACAACTACCATCATAATATCATCATCATCAGTATCACTAGTCTCTTTGGCATTACCATCACACAATATAACCCTCTCCTTATCACTACTGTCATCATAATTTTATTATCAGTATCAATATTCTCAAGGGCATTAACATCAGAATATTGACCTATTCATGTACCACTACCATCAAAATATTATCATCAGTATCACCAATCTCATCAGCACTAATATCACTTTATCACCCTATAATTGAGGGTCTAGTGCAAAAACAACGTAAGTGACTTTTGATGAAGTTCTCAACTCTCCCTAGATTATCCTTATTTATCTCTTCATAATTTTTGGGAGAATTAAGCATTTCATACAAAGTCACTTACGTTGTTTTTGCACTAGGGCCTTCAATTATCACTTTATCACCCTATAATTATCACTTTATCACCCTATAATTATCACTTTATCACCCTATAATTATCACTTTATCACCCTACAATTATCACTTTATCACCCTACAATTATCACTTTATCACCCTATAATTATCACTTTATCACCCTATAATTATCATTTTCATCATAATAAAATATTATAATCCTAAATATATACCTGTTCATCCAGAACATTCCTACCTACCTGAGTTGTTGGAACTGGTCTTTGTGTTGTGGAGGTTGGGTTTTGTTCTGATTCAGGAACTGACTGTCGTGAGAGATAAACATTAGCATTAATATTTTGGTACAAATTTGGTAGCTGTCAAAGCTACATATCGATACAAGTAAGGCCCTGAATAGTTTGTAAATTGAAATAATTAGTATGATAAGAAGCAAGTATGACTCTGTGATTTCGACCCTGAGTTCTAAGGCAGCTGCCTCAGACTCAAATCCCCAGGGAAACCACTTACAGAAATTTTACTTGGGGTCTGAAATGTTGGCCAAAAGGGGTTCCTTGAGGACAATGAAAGTCAGTTGAGAATGATTTTTTTAGGTTGTGAAAAAAAAAACACAGGCAGGGATGTTTATCGAGTATGATCAGTTCAAATCAACATTAACATAAAAGCACAATAAACTGCTTGTGTGGTATTATGGGATATTTCTCACATTTTCTGTATAATTTTGTTATGACAAAAACTAAAGTTGAAGTTGACATGTTTTTGGCTTTCCAGAAAATGAATTTTAAAAAAACTGCTCCATGCAAAAACACTGAGTTTTCTTGGGAAGTGTGCTAAAAATAGTAGGGAGTTCTTTAATACAAGTAAAAAAGTTCTGAAGTTGTGATTATTTACAGTAGGTATAAAATATGAACCTCCGATGCATCTCTCCTTCCCTCACCATTATTAAAATATGTGATTGGACCCCTGGGCTCAGACCCTACAGTGATCATGAACTTGTTTTGGCTATGGTTATTCAGATTACAAAGGGAGAAACTGGAGTAGCCAGTTACTTTTTAGAACTTTTGATGGATTTTCAAACCAATGGATTAATCACATCAACTCCAAACAAAGAGCAAAAAACTAACTTGGAACTTTTAAAATCAATTTCAATGCCTATTTACTAAATTGATGTAATTTTGTCATTTTGTGAGTCTTTTCTACAAGTGAAAGCAAAATTCTAGTAAAACTGATCAGTTATCAAAATAAATGCCAGAAAAAAGTTCTTACAGTACATCTTGATTTAAAAATTTTAAAAAGAAATGATCTAAAATAATATTCAGATGTACATGATTTCTGAAGATTTGATTAAGGTCTTGATTTTAAAAGCCATGATTATTCCAAATCAACAACAGAATACATTTTCTTGCCAAACAAATCAGAAATGACTGGATACATTTCACAAAAACAAAATGACAGCAAAAGGAAGCCTTATTTTAGACTCTAAATTTTGATCTATAGCAACATGATGGATTTCAGATGTTTTGTGTTTTACGTTTTCAATGAGGGTCTGAGTTTTCGTGGTCTGAAGTCTTGGATCAGAGTTTTCAAAGTCTATGCTATTGAGACAACTTAGACTCCATAAATCTCTCTCTCCTCACCAAGAAATTTCCCGAATCCCAAAAAAAACATCAGTCCCTAAAAGTCCAATATTGTTCCATATTAATTTGCTTTGGCAGTTGAAAGATTTTAGAAAAAAGAGAAATTTTGAGCAAAATTCAGCTTTTTGGCTATAAATTAGTATAAAATATTATAATTAATAATATAAAAGTAAAGCAAAAATCAAATACTAGAAAAAACAGATAAAACTAGGAACATGCTTTGGTTTTCTAACACCATTTCCATTTTCAAATTTTTATAAAATATTATAAAATTATTATAAAATATTATAATTAATAATATAAAAGTAAAGCAAAAATCAAATACTAGAAAAAATAGATAAAACTAGGAACATGCTTTGGTTTTCTAACACCATTTCCATTTTCAAATTTTTAATCTATTGTTTTTGGCAATTAAATTTGTAGTATTAGGTTTTTTAAACTTTAGTCTTGTGTAATTGGCATCGAAAACACTGCAAGTACTTGTTACTTTCCCTATTATTGTTACAGCATTACAAAACGTTTTAAATCAGTCCTTCCATTGCCCTTTTTAATTTCTCAAACACTATCTCAATTGCTTGTGGCCAGAAAATGCTGCACTTACCCGTTGTGGAGTATAAATTGGTGCTAGCATATCCAGATCCTGAGCTGGAAAATCATATCCTAAAACAAGAACAATTAGAACCTTGCAATTAAGAGAATCTAAAAGTTTTAACTGCCTATTCTAATTAATCGAACAATTTTTGGCAATGTGTGATAACAATATCTGATAATATTTTCATGATGACATCATCACGGACAAGTGATGTAATCCTGACCACCCCACCCCAGTGGGGTTCATGCATAAATTTGTGTCACGATAGTAAGGCAACTAGAGGAATGCAATTGGGCATGCTGCAATAAAGATAGTTTAAAAGATTCACTGATATCTTCTTTTATGTGCCCAAACATCAAACTTGTCAAGGACTTCTGCTTTCTACCAGCTTCGAACAGAAGCAATAAAATAATTTACAATTTCTTCACTTCTAAAAGGTTTGTAAGCTTTGTTTTGAATCATTTGTTGATCATGCACTAAGCTGATGCTAGATTACATTATGATACAATGGACCTGGCTCTTACAGACTAAGAAATTTGCATTTGCAAATATTGATGGCATTCTCGAACTAAATGTTTATTTAGTTTATAACTCAAGAAATTAATTATGTGATCAAATGATACACTTTCTGTTCATTTTTGTTCTTAAGCCTTCTGAAAGAAGCAAAGTTTTTGTCATTTTGTTGAATCTAAAGTAAGTTCATAAGACCAAAAGGAGCTAGCTGCAAAACAAAGTTTTTGCCATATTACAACTCTTTTTTCAAATGAACAATGAACTTTAATCGAACTTAATGTAACATCAGGTTACAAATTAGGAAACAGAGGCAAGCTCGTAGATAATTATGTGACTAGGAGTATTATCAAATTTTTATCTGTCTTTTGAATAAGAACATGTGAACAATAAATTAAATTTTATTTCGCCATTCCAATAAAGTAAAGTTGCATTAACCTAAAAACTGTGGTCAGTTTTAATGATATTTTAACTGTGAATGTTAAAATCTATTCTGTTATAACATTAAAATATTATTAAATAAATATTATCCCCTATTTTTCTTTTCTTTTTTTACATTAAGTGCAGAAAGCAAAACAGTCCATCCTAAAAACAAAAAACTGATCCAAAAGCAGGAGTTTCATTAAGGTTTATAACAGGAGGGCACTTGGATTTGGCACCCAGGCAAAGTTTATGCTTAAAACCTTAAAACTATAATTAAAAATTTGTAGTTGCAGAGATGCTAAAAGCAGCCGGGCAAAGCTGTCTTCACAGCCTGTCAATTTGCCTGGTGCCCAGCCCTTAATAAAACCAGTGTAAATAATACGGGGATAAACCAGGATCAAAATTGGATTGATTGATTGATTGATTGATTGATTGATTGATTGATTGATTGATTGATTGATTGAGGGACAATTTTATTATCAAAGATGAGTGGCTTTTAACTTCAGTTGTGACCATTGATTGAAAGTCCATTAATAACAAATTTCGATCCTAACCAAAACAGTGCTTTATAATAAATGGTAACACGTCCCCCCAAATATAATAGCCTTCTCCAGAGTCCCTTATTAATAAAATATTGTTCATTATCATTATCATCATCATCATCTTCGTTTACTATCTTTAGTTTCCCACTCATGGGGTTGGACGTGATGAGTTACCACCACTGTTTTCTATCCTCTGTCATATCATTCTTCTGTGATGTTTAGCTTCCTCGTGACTTTTTCCACTACCTTACTCCAGGTCTTCTTTGGTCTACCTACTGGCCTTCTACCTTCCACTAGCAGCTCCATCGCTCTCCTAAGTATACTATTCTCATCCCTACGTTTTGCATGACCAAACCATCTAAACCTCATTTTTCTTAATCTGTGTTCAAGGTTCTCCACCCCACATCTTCTTCTGACCTCTTCATTAGTAATCCTGTCCTGCCATCTTACTTTTGAAATGTATCTCAACATTCTATAATCACAACTAGCTAGTGGTTCTTACAGTATTTCTGTTGGTGCCCAAGTTTCCACAGCATACAGCAATGCAAACCTCACACACGCACAGTAAACGATCACAATTTCCTCTAGTGGAATGCTATGGTTTACTAGCAAGCTCGCCAATTTCCTCCACTTATTCCAAACAAAAGATATCTTATCCCTGACAGCCAATTCTTCCCTCCTCCACTTGAAATCACATCACCAAGATAACGAAAGCTGTCCACTATTTCCAGACTATCTTCTCTCACCTCCAATCTCTGTGGCACTACCACAACTCCCCTCACACAGGTTGTACATCTGATGTTATCTCCTGCTCTTCTCAGATTTCCGAGCCCTGAACATCTGTGGTGGCACCACCTTTCACAACATTGACACCATATTGATTTTGCTCCAATTCCTTTGCCGCAAACCCCACATGGGTACCTTCCCCTTTGTGTCCTAACAGCAGGTTATCTACCCATCACCATCAACTTGGTCTTATTTATGTTTACCTTTAGTCCCCTAGTTTCTATCTCTTTTCCACACACCAGATTTCCTAACTGCCTCCTCTTTTTATAAAATTGTTATCCCTAGGTCATTAGCGTACAACAAGTCCTACAATCCTACACCTCTTGCTTCTCTGGTTGCCTCCTACATTACCACCACAAATAGCAGGGGACTCAGTGCTGACCCTTGATGTACTACCTCTCCTATCCCAAAATTATCTGAAGTACCTACTAGAGTCCTGACCCTTGCTTTTGCATTGCTATATAAAGCCATAACAAGTGCTATGAGACCCTCAGGCACTTTCTGACATCTCAGGGCCCATCGAACACAAGGAAAAGCTCTTTCTTTTTTGCTCCGAACTTTTCTTGTAACTGTCATAATACAAAAATTCCATCAACAGTTCACTTACTTGACTGGAATCCAAACTGTTTCTCATTAGTCTTCACAATATCTCTAAGCCTCTTCTGTAGATTTTCTCATGCACCTTCATATCTTGTTGTCCACCATTAGGACATCTCCCTTACCTTTATATACTGGTATTGCATAACTTTTGGCCCACTGCTCTGGAACCTCACCTTCCTGTTCAATGGATTCACAAACCTAAAAAAGCCCTTTCATTCCAGTTGCTCTTGCAGCCTTTACAAAGTCGCTTGTGACCCCAGATGGCCCTGGTGCAGTGCCTACTTTCATGCTCTTCAGTGCTTGCTCCACCATCTGGTCAGTCACACCCCATATCAGCTCTTCCTCTTTATCTTCCACCTCTAGTTGGTACTCATTTGTCTCGTTTAGCAAAGAAGAAAAATAACTTCTCAACCTTTCCATAACTTTCTCTTCTTTCCATTCTTATCCTGTACATATTTCATTCTTTTGATATCCTTCTCTCTTTTCTCATCTGCTTTGCTATCTTGAACACCTTTGCTCTTTCTTCGTTGATTGAAGAGATTCGCTCCAGTATTTCCAGGCTCTATCCTTAGCAATTTCTACTGTTCTCTTTGCCTGCCTAACTTTGCCAACTCTTAAATGCTAACTTCTTCTCTCGAACTGCTAGCTGTACTTCCTCATTCCACCACCGTGTTTCTCTATCTCTGTCTCCTCCCTGTTGTCTCTCCACAGACACCCCTTGCAGAATTCAGCAATGCATTTGAAAAACCAGCATGATCAACATTTGCTCCTTCTATTCTATCACTCACTCTCTTTAATTTTCTTTTATCCCCTATTTCAAATTGTCATTTTCCTTCTCTTAATCACTACCTCGGCCTACAACAATCTGTGCTGGGTCAAGCACGCCTCTCCTGGTATCATCTTGCAGTTCTTCATTTTCAATTCTTTGTATTTTCTACACAACACAAAATCTATCTGACTTTCATTACCCCCATTCTTGTATAAGATGAGATGTTCCTGCCTCTTTCGATAATATGAGTTAATAACTCTCAGGTTATGCTCTTGACATAGTCCCAACATGTTTTCCCCTTCTTGGTTTCTGACTCCGAAACAGAAACATCCCTACACATCCTCAAAACCATCATGCATTGATCCAATGTGGCAGTTCTATCACCTGCCACCATCAAAAGGTCCTTCTGAGGGAAACTCCCTCTTTTCCTCATCAGATCTACCCTGTTGTGGAGCATATATACTGAAAAGACATGAAGAATCTTCCTTCCACACACCATTGCAATTTCCATCATTCTAAATTATCCAATCTTTAAACTTCAATCAAGGTCTTATAATTCTAGCGTGATCCCTATTCCATTTCTGCTTTCCTCTGATCCACTCCACCAAAACTTGTACTTTTCCTAACCTCCATATACTTTGTTCCTTGACCCCAATGACTAACTTCTTGTAGACATCGGACATCTACCCTTCTTTTTCTCCTTTCGAACATATCCACAACTTTCCTACTCCTTCCTGATAAAGAACCTACATTCACTGTTCGCAGTCTTAGTAGGTCTTTCCTAACCTCATTTTGTCAAGACCTGGAGGTTCTAAGCACCCTCTCCCCTTTGAAAGGTTGCTGGGAACTGAGGGCTTTCTTCTTCTATTTTCTCAACTGTTTTATAAAATAATGTTTTATTTTGTTATAAAGTTTCCATCTGGAAAGTACCAAATAAGACTAGATGTTACAAGTTTCACATGAACTTTCATATCGATTACTTTTTTTTAGCATTAAGATAATAACTATGAGTCTTGATGATGTGATCACTATTTAATAAAATAAAATTGTTTTTTGTTATGATATTTTGATAATTACGATAGCTCAGTTCTGCTCTCAGTTCTCAGTTCTTACAATAAAAAAATGTTCATTCTAAGGATAAATGGCCCCTGCAACCAGGCACAGATCACAACACTGTGTCATAACACTGCTCTTATCAATAATTCTATAATTTTTTAATTTATGATTAAGTAAATCTTTCCATTGAAGACTGAATGATTAGGAGACTAGAGCTGCTTAATATCCCTAGATCCCTTAACAGCCTTATGAAGGAAGGCTGCACAAAATGATCAAACCACATCAAGGACAGGGCCTGGATCAAACCACAACAAGGACAGGGCCTGGATCAAACCACAACAAGGACAGGGCCTGGATCAAACCCAAGCCATTTTCTTTGGTAACCTAATACCTTACCAGCTGTTGAACCAATTGACATGCATGAAATCCTATTAAATATAGCTTGTAAAATTATTTGTAAAACCTTTATAATGATTATAAAGAACTACATGTAGTTTGGTATTAATTTTTTGATTTAACCAAGTTCATTATAATTCCAGGAACCAGTTCTTTACAGCAAAGAAACTCAAACCATTGTTGTGGAGCCACCCCCAGAAGGTGAGGTTTCTTTCTTCAAAAGTTCTAAGAAACTTTGTTATAAACAATCAAATATTGTGGTTTTGTATGCAGTTTAGGCAATTAATATGAAACAGAAGCCTGACAAACAACTCGGTGTTGAAAAATTCTGCATAAAAAATTATTACTGCAGTACTTACTGTATTATGGGATGAACTGGTAGTGTTTTTATTTATACTGAATAGTTGATTTGTTCTTGGAAAATGTGTTGTTTAATATTGCAGATGAGTTTGAGCCAGCACCAGTTGTCAGTTCCAGTCAACCAGAGCCACCTCCAGTTGAAGAAGAAAAAAGTGAAACCAAGGAAGATGGTAGGTTTTTTTTGTTATCTCCTTTTCATGCCTAATCATAATTATTTAGAGTTAGCTAAAGCTAAAAATCCTTTACTAGCCAAGTGGCCCATGGAGCCAATGTTTATCTCCAGTTTCTGTAGTGTTAAGCAGATGAGAGCCTTTGACTTCTCCTGGACGGGACAATAATCCATCACAGGTTAGCTCCCAGTAGACACTGGTACTCATTTACCTTCCCCATGTGCAGAAGAATGAGAAGCTGAGTTAGCTTAGGCAGAAAACAGGTTGCACAATATAAATATTCAAATCTAGGCAGAGCTGGGGTCACATTTTGAGAATGTGAGGTTAAAAAATGCAGAGATCTGACCAACTGTGCCAACCATGCCCACTCTAGACTAAGCTTGAAGTCAAGTTTTATTTCAAAATAATGAATCTAGAGCCTTACTAAACTAATTTATTTAAAATATTTTGTAGGTATAATAGCCATTTTATTTTATTTTAAACTTTGTTTAAGTTTTAAAAATAAAAATATTATGTTCTACATGTACTTATTTTTTATCTTATTTTGAATCTGTAATTAATTACGGAAGGTGAAGTAAACTCTTTTTGTTGTTTTTGTTTGATAAGAATACTAAGCAAATTGCTATTTTGTTCTGTCTCTTCGATTTTTACAGAGCTCCCATTTCTAATGCTCAGTACTCTTTCATTTGAGAAATATTAAAACACATACTACAGAAATCATTTAGTTCTGATGGTCCAGAATGCTTAATAATTATTCTATTTTCTCAAACAAGTTAAACTCAAAGTTGTTATTATGCAAAGGAAATTGGGAGAAAGGCCAAAATTGTTACTGATAGCATGAATTTTTATTTTTCGCTATTCACAGTTCCAGTTATTGAGTTGAGTGAAGACCAGAAGAAACAAATCCTTCACTCTCAAGAATTCGGAAAATTTTTCGATAAAGCAACTCGGCTAATGGAACGAGTTTTAGGAGAATCTGTAGATTTTACTATCGACTATTCAGGAGCTGAGACTGACGATTTGGACAGGTAACACTGACAGAATTAAAAACTACAAATCTTAACTATTTTCAGGACTGTTTATTTAATTATAATTTTATCATAATTACAAATATTATGAACATTATTATTATGTTATTGTAATTTAGAAATGTTTTCATTTTGTTTTTTTCATCATCCTCATCATTTGCTTTTTAAATATCTATTTTCCATACCAGCATGGGTTAGATGGGGTTTGATTTTGTGCCAGATCATAATCAATCTTCAGAAATCTTAAATCACTATCCACAACTTGGTACTAAATCTTTCGAGGTCTACTCTTTCTTTATTGCTCCTCAACATCTGTATAATTATCTATGAGATATTAACCAATTTTATTATATTATTAAAATTTATCATCATCATCATTGTCATCATCATTCGTATTTTAAACATCTATTTTCCATGCTTGCATGGGTTAGACAGGTTTCTTAATGGCTATCTTCCACTCAGTTTCATTTTGTGCCAGATTTTGATCAATCTTCAGAAATCTTAAATCACTATCCACAACTTGGTACTAATTAAGTCTTTCTTTGCTGCCCCTCAACAACTATATCTCTGCTATATATATCTATTAGGTTTTTAGGGAATGAAAACATCACCAACATTTTTTTTGACTATTAATTTATTTTGCTCTTTTTTTTTTGGATGTACAGCTGAACCCTGAGAATTCGAACTCAGATAATTCGAACTCCCCACTAATTCGAAGTAAAACTCACTCCCCTTGGTTTTGTTTCACTTTTTTGAGCCATTTTACCTCAGATAATTCGAAGTCCCTGCTAATTCAAAGTAATTTCTGTCCCCTTAAACTTGATTTTACCCTGCTAAATTTGATGTTTAATTGCCAAGTTAAATGAACAACAACAGACGGTGTCAGATCACAGTTTAACAATGCTTTTATCCAATCATTACAGTCTGAGATTGTTCTTTGGCAATTCACGGTTCATTTAAATTCTTCAGATGTCCAGCAATAGTTTCTTGATTTTGCAACACACCTTCTACATACTTGTCCACTGGGTTTTCAGGCTCCCTTGGCTTGTTGAGAGTTTTTCATTCATTTTTGGAGTCCAAATTTATTGATAACATTTAAAGAACATTTAGAGACAACAAATGGTTGAAAAATGTATGCCTTTCACTGAGAAATTTCTAAAAAACTGTTTTAATTCTTGATAAAAAGGGAAAAATCTGTTAAACGTAATCAGAGACAACAAATTGTTCGTCAATATTGTGATAACAATAAAAATTATAAATAAATGTATACAGGGGTGAAACTGGTGCATACTGTATTTAACTTGACCCTGATAATTCAAAACCCCACTAATCTGAAATATTTTTTGTTTCCCTTGAGACTTGGAATTATCGGGGTTCAACTGTAGCTTTCAGTCATCAATGGTATTTTTATTACAATGGCTAATTTTAAACCAAGATAATTTTTGTCCAGATACTATGTTAAGTGAAAATTTATAGTTGTATCCATCCTAATATTTTACATAGGATTTATTGCTCCTGTTAACCTCTGATGAACCAGTTGCAGTTTTTGTTCAGACTTTGCTTTTTTCCCTGCATCAGTGATCTTGTGCTTACGCTGCTGTTGATTAGCATAACTGAACACATGAGAAATGGGGGATGCTATGATTGTCATCCTGTGATTGATTCTGTCAGTTGTAATCAAGGCTTTTGATAGAACTGAAAGCACAATACCCAATTTATGTAGCTACAGGATAAAACTTAAGTGGCAATAACTTACAAAACTGTTCTTAAGGTATTGTTTTTGAAAGTCTTTCAATTATCTTTATTTCCTGTGCATGCCAAAAATGTAAATTTTATTTTTTTAATTAGTTAATTAATAAAATTAAGGAAAACACAAAAATATTAACAAATCGGAATGTTGGTCAAGTATTTCTGTTGCTGCTATTAAAAGCAGTGTTGATAGGGATTGAAAAATGTAATTTAAAATATATAATTCTCCAAATGCTGTGTAAATTAATAGCTATATGTGTTTTGGCTTAATTTCAGAGATAAAGATGCTATTGGCAAACTAAAATTTAGCAGAGAGTTCTATGATGAGAGATGGTCCCGTCACAGGACTGTAACTTGTCTTGACTGGTCACCACAGGTATGGAACTGTTATTGCTATTGATATTTTGATGATGGTTTTGTGAGTAGTTGGTATACTGTAAAAAGAGTTTAAAGGATATTGTTTAAAGTTCAAAGTATAATTTTGTTAATAATTACTTTAAATTATATGTACTGCTTCCCAGATGTAATACAGCTGCAGGTTCTAAACTTTTTTGAAGTTACAAATTGAAATGTGAACAAAGGATTTCTTATGTAAAATTACATTTATTAATTGTAGCTGCAGTAGATAGATTATATTAAAATTGAAAAAACTATTAAACAGATTCATTTTTAAATAACAAATACACGAGTCTCATATTTTTCTTTGAGATTTTTATTCTATTTAACAATTTAGATAACAAGGATAAATACACTTTGAGCAAGCCCATGAGTATCTAGGTGGGCCAGATTTATTTGAGGTCTGTGAGGCTGGGGGATCTGAGTTTCTTTAGTTGCATTCAATTGCAACTAGCTCAGCAAAATTGCATACTTAATAGAGCTTACAATTACCATTCGATATAAGCATTTAGTTGGGAAAGAAAAGTGGTCTTTCTTCTACTGTGGGACTATTGAATAATATACTAGATTTCTTACCTAGTGATACAACCAGTCAGATTATGTACAGTATTTGCAATTGTCTTTTAGTAGATAATACTAGTGGATGTACAGTAAGCATTAATTTTACCCTTCCCCCCCCCCCCTTCCCCCTTCATTGTATCAAATTGACTAAAAAAGATTGTTCAGTGTTTGTCTTAGAATTGAAAATGTTTTTTTTTCTAAATGTACACAAGCTATCAAAAATCAAAAATGCTTGGAAGTAATTCTATTATACTGTAATTCAAATGAGTTCTTTCTGTACAAAATAAGCAGTCTACAAGCTATAACAGTTTTACACACCTAAACCTAATGGTAAATGTTATTCACTATGCTGAACCTACAGTAAAATATAATTATAGTTTCATGGAAACTTTTCTTGAAAATTGATACTATCTGTCAACTAACATCTTTACATTGCTCTTAAAACTTTTTTGCCATGAAAATATTAATTGAGTTGGTCAGAAAGCTGGACAGACTGCACATAGGAAGAGTTTGTAATTGCACAGCAGACACAAGCTGCATTCTGTCGTAAAACAGTAAATGAATTACACTCTGGTTAAGTATCATGTTATCTGATATCAATCAAAGTGTTGAAAGGGTGTGAAAATGGTCATGTTGGGAATGGGGTGAATGTGGCCACCCTCGTCAACAGGGACAAAACTTGATCAAAACTGGTCTTCTACTACTACTACTTCTGCTGAATGCAATTTAGGCTATAATTAAATGTGATGAGCCATGTTAAATAACTTTGAAAATTAAATTCCACGCTATAATGTGGCTTATTAATTACCTCCAACTTGAATACTTGATCAAAGGCAATTGAAAATTATGATTCTTTACGTTTCCACTTTATAGTACCCTGAGCTGCTTGTTGCATCTTACAATAATAATGAAGATGCACCCCATGAACCCGATGGTGTCGCACTCATATGGAATCTCAAGTTTAACAAGACAACGCCTGAGTATGTCTTTCACTGTCAGGTTAGTGGGTTGCACTGTCTGATCTTTGCAGGATTGTACATGCTTTGTGATTCTTTCTATTCCAATTATAACAAGAGGCTACCCAGTAGCCTTACTTTTGCCAGTTCTTGCAAGTTATAAACTGAATCCATAAAAAATGATTAAGAAACCTGCTGCTATAAAAATATAAATTACTGTGATTTTCATGGAAGGTTTCGCCAAGGAAAGGAAAGAAATTGAATCACTAACCGAATCGGGAACTGAACTCGAGATAGCTTGAACTTTAGGTTTTTATTTTGATAAACTAAAATGTCTCAAAACTTTAAATTATTGTAATGTCTTTTGGTTTTAAAGCTGAGAAAAAAGTAAAAAAGGCAAAAAAAAGCAGAGCACTTTGATACTCCAACTCACAACGTAAGTAATTAGATGAAACTTTGAAAAGAGTAGCAGTCGTGATTTTGATCTCAGGCGATTTTCAATTATTTTATCCTTGTTTTTAACTACTAGTTTCAGAGCCATTTGTATGTAAAATATTTACAGTTCTATCGATAATTTTGATTTGGCAAGTTAAGTGTCTACTGCACGTGTGCATCCGATTTTTTGTGTTTTTTTTTTACTGATAAATAATAATTATAATCATAATAATAGTAAAAATGTATTTGATCTTTTCTACGAGTACCTATTCATCTTCAAATAAACAATTAGAGCAACGAATAAGAATAAAAATAATTATTTATTAAGGGAAAAATAAAATCCCACATGCATAACCAGCAATATCGGCATATTTTATATAATCCTTAATTGTCTTAATTTGCTAAATCGTGATTGAGTAACACATGGCCAAGTGCCATGTCTAAATATTTTCCGCTATCTTGAAAACACAGATATTGTGCATGCGCGGAAGATGTGACACAAATACAACAAATAATAAAAATAAAAACGGAGCTTATTCCTTGATACGTTGCCTACCGGCACGAGTAATAATACAGACTCTAGAAGCGTACAATAGTAGGACTGCATTTTGTAGGCCTGGAATGTGTAATAATAGATCTCACAAAGTCAAAGTACAGTATCTATTACAAAATGTGTATGCTGATTGAGTTCATGTTGTTTTGGGGACGTGAGTTTTTCACGAGGTACTGTAAAGTCTTATTTGTAAGTTTCATTTATTCAGCTTTTCCTGTTGATTTATATAAGGAAGAAATCAAGGATCCTTCGTCAACAAGAACAACAACACACAAAGCCATAGATCCTGCGATTAGGTATTTTGTTCAGAAGTTTTTGCACTTTGTTTTACAAAGTTTTAATGCTATTGTTCTCTGTCTTTGAAGTCTTCAGTAATGTCAGCAACTTTTGCACAATTTCACCCCAACCTGATTGTTGGTGGCACATACTCAGGACAGATTGTTTTGTGGGATAACAGAAGCAACAAGCGAACACCAGTACAAAGGACCCCCCTGTCAGCCACAGCTCATACAGTAAGTCACGGAGACGGTTCCTCATTACAATGTTGTTCACCTGGCATGGCCAGTTGATCTACAATTTGAAATACATCATGACTAAATCACCAAATTCTATTATAATTTACTATATGCACAAAGAATATTATGTTTTTTAATCAAAATTTAGGACTATTAATTTTATATAATTGATGGGAAATTTTAATTCTATTTTTTTCTAATAAACATGGCTAACTTTGTGTGTGTGTTTTTTTTTATTTAATTTTCCTTTGATTAATTTATATATTTGGTCTTAAATTTTTAAATGTTATATTAAGTACCCAAAATGAGTCTGTGCTGTCTGTGTTAAAAACTGATGTTTCAAGTGTTGACCCTTTAAAAGGGTCCCGCTTGAATGTTAAACTTCTCAACACAGTGATTACAGTATTTGATGATTACAGTGAAAAGTATTAGTTAGCTATATATAGACTGTCTTTAATGTGTTTTCAGAGTAAAAAAATGTAACTCGTCCGTTCATTAATAAGAGTAGTTAACTGATTCGTATAGCCTTATGGTTATTTCAGTTAACGTGTACTGAAAATAAGTTCTATAATTGTAATTAGTATTTATTTCTCTGAATTGTTGTATTGTAGGTACAAAAATAAATTGTCATTGTCATTGTCATTAATTCAAACACCAATGAATTCTGAACTTTTTTTTCATAATTTTTGTTAAAGATGATTTAATAATTAACAATTAGATCTCGAGGACGAATGGACTACGAGTCAATAGTTATTCAAACTCGTAGTCTATAAGGCCGAGAGGTCTAATTGTTTTAGTATAAGCCTACTAATCGGTCAAAAAGGATGT
>JAOBBB020161885.1:0-12348 GCA_025331005.2 Zoanthus gigantus
AGAATGACCCTAACCCTATTCATCACATCTACGTGTCAAAAAGCTGGGTCACGTGACCTTTATTTTTTCTTGCTTAATATTGTAGGCAGTGAAGTGAAGTTTTAAAACTTTGTTTTGAATTTTCAACAGTTACAATAAAATCAATGTTTTTAAAGCACAAGAATAATAACTAAAGGAAATGCTGAAATGTCATTAATTCTTTTAATCCTGACTCAAATTTATAGCTGCTGCAAGTAAATCAGGCTTCACTAGATTGCAGGTCTTACTCTGCAGGTCTAGGTCCCGAGCATTTTAGTGACTTTTTGTGGGGAGACCGAGCATCTTAGTGTGAGAATTGGAACATCAAGGTGGAGCATTTTAGTGGGGAAACAAAAGCATAATGTACAAAAGCCTACCAGCAGGGAGTGCCGATTGTCTATTCATGCTCAAAAGCTGTAATTTAATACCAACTCAAACACATATCCGTTCACTGAAAAATTAAAGTACGATTTGACAAACCACGTATTACGGCATTTTGTACACGTTATTTCTGCAGTACAGTCTATATTTTAAACTGGCATCAATTTTCCAAAGCTTAATTTTTTAGTTTCTTAGTCTTGGAAGGCACCGTAAACTAGCCACAGCTGATTATCTTTGTAAAAGTCTCAAATATATGTCGCCATTGTCTTGTCACTTAGCACCAAAGCGGCCTATATCTTGTACAAGTTATTACAGAAAAGAAAATTTCTTCTCAACACTTTTACGACAAACAGTAGAAGCTGCCTGATTAATCAGTCTTTTTTGCAAGTTTTTTGCGAGTTAAGCTACTATGCAGACTTACGTTCTTCCCGTATTTCAACCTTGGTGTTCTTATGATGGTCTAAATTTTTTTTTTTTTCAAATTTCACCCTCAACTTTCTTATATAAAAAAAAAATTCCTGTAAAACTAGTATAACTAAGTACTCGGCTCGTGAAATTCTTTATTGAACAAAATCATCCGTATCAAGTATATTTACCTGAATCGGTGGCAAACTCGGTCATCATGCCCCCGCATTTAAGACGCTTCATATCCCTCTTCCGAGCGCTGAAACTTTGATCAAGCGAAAGGTCGGGACCGCCTGGAGGGGTGTAGAAATGATAGCTGAGTACGCTTCTATTTTGGTACTGCTGACCTCCTGGCACACTCTGAAAACCAACACCAAAATCATCCCAGGTCACGCCTTCAAAAAATATACAGTGATCATTATCTTGTTGCCTTATTGCGTTTGCTAAGATCTCATATGCAGGGCCTAGATTGTATTTATCCGCGACTCCGGGCACCATCAGCAATGGGTCGGCATAAATGTCCCCTGCCCATGGCTCATTGATCAGTTCATAGCCAATAACACTTGGATAGTTCTTAAATGCCGCAGCTGTCTTGGCCCAGAAATCCGCCCAGGCGTCACGCAAACCGTTTGTGTTGTTGTACAGATTCTGAAACGCTACACTCGCCGCCTCGCTGAAATAATACGAGGCCCATGGAAACTTAGCACAGTCATCATCAGTCGGATAGCCAGTGTTGGGGTCAGGCACAAAAGTCTCATGTAGAGGTTGAGGAAAACCTTTTGCCTCTCCTGGGTTGGCCGCCCAATCAGGAAAACCTTCCACGCAGAATTTCCTTGACATAACGTCCTGATGCATGTCTAAGAGAATATAAAGGCCGTATTTCTCAGCCGTTTTCACAAGGCTTTGCATAATCTGCATGTATGTCTCGTTGTAGTGACCCCTTGTTGGGACGAGACCAGCCAACATGTGGCCTAAACGAACCACATTAAGTCCGAGCGACTCCATTAGCTGCATGTCTTTCTCTGAGAAGCTTTCAAATCCATATCCTTCTTGCTTGGGGTGCCACGGAAACTGTTTGATTACAATGTTTGTGCCGTGAAAAAATCTCTCCCGACCTAAATTATCCACAAGGTGTTGAGTTACCGGGTTCACAGAGATTGGCCTCAAGGTGCAGCAAAAACATGGAAAGAGAAGTATTAAGGATACCACGGCTGATTCTAGACGCATCATGTTTGACTTCTGTGAGTTTTTTTGTGCAAGGCACATTTTGATTTGAAAGTGCGCCTGCTGCTGTAATGACGTCACGCGTGTAGACAGACAGCCCGGACGTGACACTCACGAGATCAAAGAATAACTTAAGCATTTTACAAAGTTAGTTCCCGGATTCGATCCCCTCCTCTGAGAAGATTTGAACTTTTGTATGACCTTCTTCACCAAAGCTAACTCAGCTTTTCATCCTTCCTGGGTTGGGAAATGAGTACCAGCGTCTGCTGGGAGCTAAACTGCGATGGATTAGTGTCACATCCAGGGGGGAGTCAAAGGGCTATGGTTCGCTTGATACAGCAGCTGAAAACCGTTAAGCTTTGCTTAACTGTAGATTTTAGAAAAACATGCAGGGAAATAAGCATATATTGTTTTTATCAAAGTTATTTAAGTTTCACCTTTTTCACTAGAAAACAGAAAAAAAGACAATTTCAAATTTTAATCTATATGAATTTAATTTATGAGTACGTCCTTAGCGTAAACACATAAATTAATATAACTACGCTTCGAAACAAATGAAAAAAAAAGTAAATAAACACCAAATGAAAATGAGATAAAAACATAATTTTAGGGACAGCTACAGCCCATTTACGACCCATTTTGAGCAACAAGTGGAAAACAATGAACCTCGCATTGTACGTAAATATTTTTATAAAACCAAGTAACTCTCAAAAAAGATTGTATTGGGGACAGACCAGTAGAAAGAAACGAACCCGAAGTTTTTTTCTCTTGCAAAATTGTTTTCGAAAGAATGGCTGTGCGCTTTTTTTAAAAACAAATTTTGGGATTTTTTTACGAATTTTTAAAAACAACTGAAAAAAGATTAATTACCATTAGTATGCATAGCCACAAACAATAGTTCAAACAATATTTGTCGATTTTAAAGCATTTATATTCTTTCTAAGCTTGCGTAACGAAGAGACAAGGTACAGCAAGTCTTCTAAACGAACATTACAAGAAAATAAATATAATAAAAAAATGGTCAAAAAATGGCAAAAAAACAAGCTCAAAATAATTCTCTTTTTCTTTTGTCACCTGAATAAAACCCATAAATCTTTCTCTTCATCAACGAAATGTTTGCGTAGCATAGTGGTAGAACTCAGGAACAGCAAGGCCGGCTTGCCAAATTTGACACTACCTTCGTTTCTTTTGTCATTAGCAAAGTTTACTATTTAATTCAAAACTGTAAACGGGTTACTTGTTGTTCAAAGCCAAGAACATTTTATATAACCAAAGAACATTCGACACATTTGGGGTGTGCCTTAAACACTCTGCAGCTCTCGCGTACGACATTCAGCATCTTGTCTTCTTTTTAATCTATATCATGCCATAAAATTTTGTAACGTTCGGGAAGGTTGCGGGCGTGGCCTCGATGTCAAGCACTTGCTCAATGTAAGGGTTCTATTCCCGTTAAGAGAGTTTAATCAACTCCTTTTTTCCTATGTAAAGTCCGTGTTTTTATTGAAAGTACTAACTTACGTATGACCGATGCCAGGATTTCAGGTTTGTTTCAGGACTCCTAGTGCTTATTGTGCCCGATAATGTACAGCAGCTAAATGCCCATGCCGTTTGGAACGATGCAATGCATTAGTTGTTCTATAAGGAGGCTTGCTGGTCAATCAAAAATTCTCCGGTTTGTTATTGAGATACAGTTGATACAATCTTCTTCCATTACGAAAAAGCCAGAAATAAATGATTAGATTGGTTTTAGAGAAAAAGATAGCTTTGTTAACAAGCGTGAAAAAAGTACATCGAGTAGGCGAACTCGCAGGATTCGAACTGCCGCGCATTGTCACTCCGATTCCTTGCACTACCGCTATCCTAAGGACACAACCGTGACGATCGAAATAAATTTTATGGTCTACGTTCCACCGGTACAAGCACAATGAAAGGTCTGGTTTGTTAATCTTCTCTTAATTTTACAACACTTTTCGGCTTTTCTTTTTCTAATGTTGTTCCTTTTCACTAGTTATCTGTTGCAAAACACTTGTCGGTGTGGAAAAAACTTAAAAACAATCTAGATTTTGCACACGAATATTATTCTTTTGTTCTTTTCATAATGAGGCTTTTTTACGATATTTTCACAAAAAGTGAAAAAAGAATAATTAAGCATTAATATGCATAACCACAAACAATAGGTCAAACAATATTTGTCGATTTTAAAGAATTTCTATTTTTTGTAACTTTCGTCTAGAAGAAACAAGGTTCAGCAACTCTTCTAAAAGAACACTAAAAGAAAAAAAGCCAAAAAAGAAGAAATAAAAACCACAAAAATCAAGCTCATAAGAACTCTCCCTTTCTTTTGTCAACTAAATAAAAGCCATAAATTTTTCTTTTTTTTTGTACCAAATGTTTGCGTAGCATAGTGGTAGAACCCGGGAACAGCAAGGCTTGCTTGCCCAGTTCGACACTCGAGAGATTCCCACTTTCGTTTTCTTTTCTGTTAGTAACAAAGTTTGCTGTTTAATTCAAAACTGTAAACATCTCACTCTGTTGGTTGAAAACCAAGAACACTTCATAACCAAAAAACATCCGATACATGTAGGGTGTGCGTTAAACATTGCACAACTCGTGTGGGACATGCATTATCTTTTCATCGTTCTATGACGTCTCTGCATTGAGATACAGTTAGAGCTTCCACAAAACTGGCAGGAATGGCATTAGGTACGTAAAAACACTAACGGAGAATCGCAAATTGCTAGAAGAAAATAAGGATGAAAAACCAGCAGATTATTGTAAATGGAAAAAAAAAACAATTGTCTGGCTACAAGCAGAAATATACCGCGAAATTATAGACCTTTTTTGAGCAATACAAAGAAAAACTTTTTCAGCCTGTTCTTTGTTTTGAAAAACTTGGCGCTCGTCGTAGTGTTTAGAATCATAGAATCAGTTTTGGTTTCCTTTCTATTCCTAGGATTGTTGAAAGCGAATTTTTGAACCTCTTTTCTCGGCGTTTTTAGCATAGCACTCAGACTGACAATTGCAAATCTCGGCAAGTAAAGTACTTGTTGAGCTTGTTATAGGAATAACACTTTTTTTTTTTGCACTTCCATAAAGTCTTGAACTGTGGTTCTTGCCTAGCTCGAAAAACCCTCTGATACGCATGCATGATACAAAATTATATTTCGATCGCTGTCTCTCCAGAATTGTTGAAAGTGCATGATTGAGATTTTTTTTTGACCAATCTCGATAGCTAAGTTCGTTGATCTAGAACCAGGTTATGATAGTAGAGATTTCGACACATTGAGTTGCCTCGAAATGTCAGCTCCTTACACTACATGCGACGATGATCAAACTATTTCAACTCTGATTTGTCTAAGTTGTAATTGCTATGAGAAACGGTTAACACTCAAAACGCGGCAACTTTCTTACATTGCTTACAGCGATGGCCATAAAATGTTAAGCTTAAGTATAAATTACGTTTTGTTCTTAGACTCATTGACGCAAATAATCTATTCAGCTAGTCATTTACCAAAGAAAAAACGCTTGGAGCTCCTTTTAAACGACCAATTGCAGCCGGCCTCTGTATAATTTTTTGTAAAATATTGCACAAAGCCTTCGCCCAGAGGATTAACTTAAGTAAAGTTACTTAGCATAACAAAACGCTCACATTCATTTCGTTTGTTTGTTATCAAGAGCGGGACAGTGCGTCTAAAAACAATAAACACAGTTCAACATTAAATGATACATCATTTACACGGCAGATTTAAAAAATAACTCAGCCTACAAGCGATGTTTTTTCATCTACACTAAAAGACCCTAAAACGTTGCTTGGCAGCACTATTCAAGAAAAAAAGTAAGATTTTGAGAACGTACTAAGACTTAAAAAGTTTGTGAATACTTAGTAGGAATTCTTTAAAAGATTGTATGTTTGTATTTACTGTAAACAGCCGTTTTTCTAAGATATTCCTACCAAGTTACTGTTGTGCAGTTACGACTACGTATATTGGACTGCCAAGTCAGAAACTTTGCTATTACGTATAACACGAACAGGTTTGATGATTATTCAAACAAAACACATGTTCGGCCACACCGACTTAGTTTAAAATATCTCTTTATGATAAAAGAATTCATTGACCACGTTCAAAAACAAACATTTCATCTGAAGCAATAATATCAGCTCTGTTGTAAGCTAACTACGGTCGCAACCAAATGACTACAAAGTTTTTATTGATAAATCGTTTCACACCGCGAGCTGCACAAATTCTGCACAAAGTCAGTCTAAACAAGTCAGTTAGCAGAATCATAGATATAAGAGAAATGAAAGTTGAAATATTAATAATTGTCTCTGTAAACAGTGTAAAGATTTTCGAGCATTAGTTCTTCGTCAAAGCAGCTCAGAAGTTTTTTACTTTAAAGACACGGTTTTGCTAGTGTAAAATTGTGCAAGCTTCTTTATTTTTGAGAAAATCATATTTAATCATTTTATTACTTTAACTAACAATCAGTAATCAATGAAGATAAATCATCTCATTGAATGAAAACAAAAGAGTTGAATAGGCATTGAATTAAACTTGAAGTATTCTGTACCGTGATAGATAATGCCTGTCTCCATTGTTTTGTGCTAGTTGCTCACCCGAGATGCAAAACTGCAGACAATGAAATATTCAAGGTCCTCGAGACAAAAGAGACCCATAGACACAAAAGATTATTAGAAGAGACAAATATGGTATCAGAAGAGAGTAATTGTCAGAGCTCAAAATATTTACAGGATTGTAACGCACTCACTGAAAATCATAACAATAAGAAGAAAGAGACACAGGAAACCCTATCTCACAGCAAAGAAAAAGACCAAAAGCCAAACTTTGCACAGGCAGCCCAATCAAATATCAAAGCATATAATGAGAAACAAAACCATACGCAGAAATCACAGTCAAACACCCAAAGACAAGACGAGAAATCAAATCATACACAGGATGATCAAAAGATGATGTCAGTTTCAGTAAGGTTCAAATCTCAATCCGAGCCAGCGGTCTATAACAGCAGCGGTTCTCTCGAGGATTTACTACAACCATTTACTCAAATATCTGATGAACAACAAGGTCAGGTGAAGTTTATGTTATCTAATTAAGGGTTAGAGATTGTTGAGAGTGTTTTGTTTACAAATAGACGCATGCGTTGGTCACACACTGAACGAGAAGTTCGAATAGAGCACAGGGCGAAGCCGAATACAGTATTGACAATTTCGAGTTCATGTGTAGCCAGCAAGTATGTCGATTTGTAAACACAACACAAACTGAAATAGTCTCTAATCCTTTCAATGTAAAATCTGAGCTCACTGCGCATGCACAGCCCGTGCGCAATACATACTTGAAAACGAACTTGAAGCATGAATTTTATTGACAAATAGGAATTTAATTGTAACTGTAGTCTTTGTTTCCATCTCTTCTTTTGTGTTTGCTGGGCAGCAAGATCTGGATGATGTTCAGCTGTTATATATATATATATATGGTTTCTATATTTTTGAGAGGCAGTAGCTTAGTTCAGATAAAACTATGAACCAAATGTTCACTTTTGTGAAAAATGTTATCCTACTCTAGACCCAAACGCTTTGATTTATAGACCCTACTTCAGCAACTTAGAATGAAACTGCTTCAAAACGTTAGCCGTCTAAGAGGCCTATAACTATATAGCCCATATATGGCAGCAACCCCGGGTGATAAACAGGGAAAATGAATTAACTTTTGTAGCAATTAAGGCTTTGTAGATGTCCTTTAATGACCACAGTTACGATGTACACAATGATCATAATCATAGAAACGATTCAAATTGTTATATTTAAAAGACCACATTTAAATTTGAAAGCATTAAAAAATGATTCCTCAGATGATGAAGAAAGCTCAGATGTTACAATCAAACAGCCAAACGCACCTCCTGTCACGCCAAGTATATTTTGTGTCACTCCAAGTCTCTCTTGCGTGATTTACGACGAATGGCAGCTCGAAAATGGAAATCATGAACAACTATCGGTAAGAAGGGGTACCAAATACTTTTTTGAATTCAAGAAACAGTTACAGAAACCAGAAAATATTTTACTTACATATTTTAAAAAGTTACTTTCTATATATCTAGTTAGTTGCTAGCGGTTTGTTGAAGTCTTTTATCAGTGAACGTTTTTAATATTTTCATATTATGAATCCTGATAACGATGCCTCTTTAGGTATATTTTGCAAAACCATTTGAAAAAAAAACCTTGTTAATCTTCAATTTTATTACTGTTTTACATTAATTCCTAAATACAAAATATTGGCCCGGAAATAGCTAAATAGCAAATTAACTATATTGCATGGGTGTTATTCATTTATATTTACATATATTTATTATATTTATAGCTATGGAAAAAGAATAAAAAGACCAAAAAAATACCGAAAAATAATAAAAATAAAATTCTTAAATAATGCTGAGGTTCATTATTAAATCTATTTCTTTACAAATATGTGCATGTCTGATGAACTAGACAACTATTTGTTAACACTTGTCCATCATTGGCATAGGTGCCTACGTTTCTAATGGGGTTACCGAAACAGAGGTTTCGAATATTAAAAATGGCTTGAAAAACCGGTTTCAGCTTAAAATAAGAGAGCAGAGCTAAGAGTTTATACCGTTTCTGTAAACGTCCATTCAAAAAAGGTTTTTCAAAATATATAAAATATCTCTTTTGATGTTTTTTAAAAACTTTTCTTTCAGGCATGGAAAGGTTTCAGCAATAACTTTTATATCCAGCCTCTTAAAATGCGACAGGTAAGCAACCAACGCAAAAAAGACAAAGATATCCGTTCGGAAAGCAATTCGGTTAGTCCACTAAACAAAAAAAAGAAAAAAGACTTGTTGACAAGACAAATGAGAGTACGTCAGTCATCACACTGGATTAGCCGTCACAATGAACGAATAAAAAACATTGGCTCACTAAAAGTCAGCGAACAGAAAAGTGAAGCGATAAAGACGAAAAATAAAAAACCGAACAGGAGGAGCGCAAGAACGCAAATTCGCAAAGGTCGCACGCTCTCGGAAGATTTTCTATCAAACAGAGTTAAAGAGAGGCAAGATGACACGCCTCCTATTGTGGTCGGCCGTTTTGTTGACAAACCATGCAATCGCGAAAAAGCCAACGCAGGGACTAGACGTTTTTTGCAAAAACAACACATTAGCAATGAAGTTATTGAAAATGAGACTATGATAGATAACTTGAATGGAAATTGGGAGACGAGAGAGAGCCAGTTGTTATCCGCGGTCGATAGTTCAGCGCCGGTTAAAAATAAATGCAGCAGAACTACCTCACGAGAGAGCTCACACAATAAATCTGACATTATTAGAACAGACCAGGTTACACATTCCATCCAGCCATCCAAGAGTTTGATAAGGCACATGGTACAGTGTACTGGAACCGAAGTCACTTTGTCACGCGGTGTCGTACTAAGTCTCAGGTCCTCTCGACCAAAAGCTCAAACCAAATATGGGGTGCGATTCCAGAACATGGTTCCAATTAAAAACTTTCCACCAATCAACCCCTTGGCAGGAATCTCGGATAAAAAGCAAAGTCAGCCAACCAATGAAAGGTGAGTAAGGTCACGTGATACATTTGTTGAAGTACAGAATATCCTGTAGTTTTCCATATTCAAACAATATTCGCGAGGGGAAATGTGGGCTAGCAAAGAATAAGATTGGTATGGAAAATAGTCTACTCTCGTGTATTTTTATAAAAGGTTTCTACAAAATCGCGCTTGGCAATTCAATAAGTACAGTAAGAACACACGGAACACCACATTCAGAGCGCAGAGGTTTACTATAGTGTCGAAGAACTACGCAGTGGACACTTTTAAAGCTTTCACCACCCCGACAGGGGTGAGGACAAAACAACAAAGCAAGGCTAAGTTTGAGTGAGTCGAAAAAGAAAACTAAACTAATGTAAGATTTAAATTCCCTTTCTACGAAGCCGAATCCTTGATTTGTGGTTTACAGCTAACATTAAGTAACTAAGTATCATTGACTCTAAAATATATGGTGAAAGGGGCCCCAAGCTATTTCCTAAAATCATTTTGCAATGAATTTTCTTTCTTAAAGACAAAAAAAATTAACGACACAATTTTATAACAGTTATGTTTTGTTTCTTGTTGACTGTAGCAGCAAGAAAAAAGGCGACCGGCGTTCTTCTGAAGATAACCAAGTCAGAATTACAAGACCACACACGACTGAAACAGCATTTCGCGGTAGGCTTTTGAAATGGTACAACAATGACACACGGAGACTTTCAACGAGTTGCATGTATGATATGTCACGTGGTGCCCCTAGAGATGAGGCCACTTACAAGTCCGCCCCGTTCGGTATCAGATTCCACACCTTTAAAGAAACTGGAAACTTACCCGGCTGCCATAGCGAAACCTTTAAAACTTTCGCAACGGTCGATCAGCATCCAAAATTCACTTATAAAACAATGCACTCTTTCGCCAAGAGTGTAGCATTGGAAAAACACAAGACCCAGGTGTTTAGCGATCTTAATTATTATGACGACGATGATGCAAATGTGAGTTGGATCGGGAGCGAGGTAGAATACTCAAATAACAAACCAACAAAACTCGACGTGTATTTACAACCAAGAGAATTGCGATAAAACTTGTCTGTGAAAACAAAACAGCTAGTAAAATTAAATTAAAAGACAATGCAAATGCTCTGCGTCGAAGCTGACGTTTCAAGTGTTAGCATTCATCGAAGCAACTTAAAAAACAATTTGTAAAGTTATGGATTATTACACAATTGATCTATTTGTCAAAACTCGTTATTTTTAGGCTCCGATTTCTTTAGATAAAAACAGGCGGGAGGTGTCCAACTACAAGGTCACCAGTTTGATCCCCGGCTCTGCCAATGGCCCAGATGTGAATCTTTGTGCGACCTTCTTTTCCGCCTAAGCTAACTGAGCCTTCCATCCTTCCGGGGTAGGTAATAGTCATTTCATTGAATAGTCCGACCCTCTTACAGTGAAATGAACTCTGGTATATGGCAAGTTCATACAGTTGAAAATTAAGTTTCTCGTGGTATTACGTTTTCTTGTTAATGAAAGTCGCCGATTTTGTAATGACTCTTGAAGTCGGCTAACCTCGTTCTCAGGCCCCTACCCATACTCTAGGGAAAAGCTCTGGGAATGAGGTTTGGAAGTCGGCCGAATTTTCACCGAATCAGCTTCAGATTGAAATATAAGTAACAATTTGAAGGACTACACTCCGAAACTTCAATTATCAACTTCTCAATACAGACTAAAAGTTGTTAATTTATCAAATTGCTTGTATGGAAACACAGAATCCCATACTTTTCAACTCAGAGTTAATATTCAACTAGATGCCGCGAAGGCATAAACTGGGCTACCTGCTTCTCGCTGCCATCTCTGAACTGGTTTTCGGCACCTAAATTTACTTGTTTTGTAGTTTGTATTAGTATACTGGTTCTGCTCACTGGTACATGGTATGCTTGGTATTCGTTGATACTATTTCTCATATATGCATTCCCGATAAGTCTGTCCCCCGTTTCGAAATATAAGGTCATCAAACATTTTAGTGCGAATCAACATTAGCTGGCGCCGCAAGGAGCTGTGGGATACACATTTTCCCTGGTCGACGAAAACGAAAAAACAAAAGTATGGCTAGGCTTACCATAGGTAGCCCTGTAATAACCGTTTAACCTACACGCCGATGCACTTTAAACAAAACTACTCATGAGGAATATAAAACTTTTATCAGTATTTAAAAGTTCCAGTTCATCTCAAAGTGAAAATACAGCCTTGAAAAATCGGATTTGTTTTTTAAATTTTCAGGCCACCAAAGTGAAATGAAAGCCAACCCTTGTCCCACTCCCCCCGCGCCCCTCCCCGCAGCCGCGGGACTAAGATGAACTTAAGGGGGAGGGTATACCTGAAAAAATGTATGGAAAAGAGGCTTTTTGTGGGGGATGGTGGTCCTATAAAAACTCTTGTTTTTTCTTTGATTAAAACCTGGGGGACTGGGTATTGCCTGTGTGTGTGAGGACACATAAGTGGTTGTCACGTGACACCCCGTATCTTTTTGACAGGCGGTTTCAGGTGAAAACCGCCAAAAAAATGCCTTTTTTTTGGCATTTTTGGGTAACTCTCGGGTGCCTGAGCTCATCATCAATGGCTGAGAAGGCTTAAACCTTGCCAGTATCGAAGAACTGTTTATTGGCACTGTGATTATAACAAAATAAGCCAGCTTGCTTGGTTCTAGCTTTGGCTTCTTGTTAAATCATGGAAACGGGGCCCTACGAGTGTTTGCCTTG
>JAOBBB020161976.1:0-12348 GCA_025331005.2 Zoanthus gigantus
GCAGGCACGGATCCACACCGGTTTTCACCGTTTTACGGAAATCAGTCAGAATTTTCATAATAATAATAATAAAAAAATAGATATGTATGTATTTTTAATAAAATCAAACTGCAGGTTGTTTGACTGACTCAAAAAGCCAGAAAAGGGCACTTTAGTTAGTTAAGATTGAAAAGATTTCCAGGAAAGCATGGCATCGGACCACCCTTTTTCCTAGATCCGCGCCTGGAGGGCGTAATAGAGCATTGAAATCTGTGCTGGAAATCATAAAGCATATGATATCTGGGCAAAATGATGGCAATTTTGAGTTTTTTAAAAGTTTCAAACTTATCTTAACTCTACAACTAAATCTCTGCCGCTTGAACAACAAGACTTCTCCTGAAAGAACAATACATGTTTCAGCATCATATCTGTTGTATTTTGTTGGCATGTAGTAACTTAGAAATCTATTCAGCATATGCCTTTTGTTTCGAGGTTAAACTACTGTGCAGTTCCTTGATTGCCTCTGGGAATAACAGTGGGTTATGCTATAAGGGGTTGGGAGTGAAAGGGTTAACCACACCTATCAAGCACTAACATTGTTTTTACTCTATTTCAATTTGCTTTGGCTCAAAAAATTGTTAAACTTATTATCTATGATTTAGCAGTACAATAGCAGATTATTCCACACCTTGGCTGAAGCATCACATGCCCCAGACACAAATGACCGTCCATCAGGTGAAAGTGATAGACTCATTACATCTCCTGTATGACCAGTGAAAGAGGTAGTTTGTTGGCCGGTCTCAATGTCCCACAGACAGCTATGTAGAAAAAGCGGGTCAACAGTTAACCTCTGTTTTAAAATTCAAAAACAATATCTCAGTGGCTAACACATATGAAGTATACGGACTTTATGAGAACAATGTCTCTACAGCGGATTGATCCAACATATTTGCAACTGATAAATTACAACTCTAATTGACAGCAAAATCACAATGTCTATTAAGCAATAACTAACCAAGTCATATCTCCCGAGCTGGTTATGATCTGATTATCATCTAAGAACCGACAACATGATAGATATCCTGAAAGGAAAATCAAAAGTGATTATTTCATCAAATTCTAAAATATCTCTTTTTTACAAACTGGTTAGGTCATTCCAAGAAATACCAACTTAAGAATTTCAAGATTTTATAGTTTTACAGCCAATTTTGAAGACTTTTAGAAAGTTAAGGACAAACTGCTTTAGAAGATGTTTAAAAACTGCTTTAAAGACTAAAAACTTTAATGTAATCAGGCAAAGCACAAGACAGCATGGGGTTACCATTATACTAGTCTAATAAAATACATCAACCCCCCTCCCCCTCAACATTATTTAGCTTGATCCAAGCTACTTAAATACAAACTTCTGTTTTCTTTTTCAATCCAACAATACTCAAAAAATTCTGAGCTTATAACAGGATTTGTACCCACAGCCTTCTGAACACTGGGTGGACACTCTATCTAATGAGCTACACAGTGTATTAGGGCTCTTAGGTCATTTGATACATTCTTATAGACTTGTGAACAGAATCCCCTGTCTCAAACAAATCCTCATCACATCTTTGCCCTATCCATCATTTTATGGATTGGTTCAATAATCTGGAAATAAACATTAACGTTGGGCAATGGTTTGAAAGAAAGAAAAAAACAAATTTTTTAGCTTGAAAGGTAAAAGGTAAAGGGTTTTTTATTTAACGTCGGTAATTCCATCAGTTCATTGAACTGTTGTCAATGGAAGCCGACAGTGCACCCTTTACCCCCTCCCTCTGTCAGTGCTCCATTTTATGGGTATTTAAAGCTACAGCTACACAAATCAGAGAATAGTTGGAACAGATGTTGGATTCACTGAGAATCAAACTGGGGACCACCAGCACAGAAGGCCGTGCACTTACCAATTGTGCTACATGCCTAGAATCCTGGAAAAGTGGACAACTATGTTCGGATGTCAAATTCAACAGCCCGGAAAACCATGTTACTTGGATAAAAGGGTTAAATCAACAAGTTTTCAGTATATAACTTTTACACAATGTTGTGTAATTTCTTTACACTAAATGCTGAAAACATCAGCTCTACACTTTCCTTACAGTGACGATTAAACATTTCAACTTAGAGTTGATTAAATTAGGTGTATGATCCACTTGCTGTCCTATTTAAGTTTCTTTTTAGAACTATTCAACAAGTTATTAAGCACTTGGGAGGAACTAACCTGTGTGACCAGGCAACTCTCTGCTTACTCTGACATTGCCTTCTCTTGTTTTTAAACTGTAGATTGAGCAAATATTGTCCAGCCCACCTTAAAAAAACACCAAAACACAACAATTTCAATACAGCTGTCAACTAAATCATTTCAAACACAATAAAAGTGCTTCATATTATGGAAGAATTAATTCCACAAAGTCATTTCAATAGTAAAACCTTTACTGATTAGGAATTCTTGTTCAATTTCAAGAAAACTTGGGTCAGAAAAGTAATGTAACTGAATAACATTCAATATCTATTTTTCAGAAGTGCATTCTTTACATTTGAAAAATCCAGCCCAACAGCCAATAAAATCTTTACTGCTTTTTTTATTTATAATCTTATCTTATAGATACTAGATTTATGAATAACCATGTAATGGAAAAAGTATTATTTCAATTTGGAGATGTTTCATTACTCCTACCCCTTAAAAACTTTAGCCTCTTTAATTTGCATAAGAATGACAAACAAAGAATTTTTTATTCATGGTATCAGATTGGAGGTTGTAACTGGTTACTGGACATTAAACTTAACCCCTAACACAAGCAGTTTTAATACATCTGCCACACAAATTTATTTGCAATAAATTCACATAACAGCTAAAAAAACAATTCTATTTGTCCTCCTTTTGGTATAAGCAACTCAGAACCTTAAAACAAAGAAAAAGATAAACACTTCGTGTAAACAGTGCTCATACAATTATAGTAACGAAATATTCCAAAAGTTCCAAGAATTCAAGTTAGGCCAGGAATTCTAAGAAAGAATGAAGATACATTTTTCAGTCAACCGAAAAGCACAAACAAAATAAGAGGAAAAAGTAAACAATGACTGAAAGAGGATTTTGCTATCTTTTCATATTTTTTGAATTCCCCAGAAAATAAAAAATGTGAGAGACTAAATTTAGAGATATAAACCTATTTCTACATATCTCATGGACTTTCTAGGACTGATTCTCATTTTCCAGATAGATCTGAGCCCAGTTGTTCAAAAGCTGATTAGCACTAACCCAGGGTTAAATATTTAACCCAAGGACTTGTTTCCAACCTTACAGGGAAGAATTTGACCTATGATTTTGGGATTAACAAGCTTTTTCCTTTAAAAATCCAAACAGTATTTCTAAAGGATCGCTAACTGTTTTGCGAAGAAGAAATTGCTGCTTGAAATTTCACTTAACCCAGAGTTAAAGTTAACCAGCCTTTGAACAACTGGGCCCTGGATTTGAAGTTCTCATTTTTCTAGGTTCTCCAGATGTGTATCAACCTTGCATAAGCTGTAACATTTTATGAGAGAGTAAAGCTTACCGCAGGCTACAAAGCTTCCAGATGGAGCGTAAGCACAAGTCATCACCCAACTTGATCGCAATGGAATAGCATGAACCTTGTTTGTGGTGTATGAGTCCCACACAATTAATTTTCCATCCTGAGAAGCACTTACTAAATTTCTAAAGAAAAAAAAACAAAACTGACACTTCCACATTCATTCAAGTGCAATAACAATAATGAAAACGTCCAAACAAATGTTCATTTCAGCTGTAAATCAAGTAATTTAGTTATACCATCTTAACTAACTTATATCACATCTATTAGCTTTCTTGTTTCCAAAATCAAAAATCTCAATTTTGTTGAAGGCTTTGTAAAAATACCTGTGTCACTCAACAACTGTCAAGGATATAAAGTTTTTATAAGAGAAATAGGAATTAAAGACAAAGGACCTAAAATGCACAATTTATTATTGTATATGGCAAGCAAGTTCACTGGCTTGGGTTATGACCCACAAACGGTATTAGAGAGTCACTATAAAAACACCTGTGTGTTAAGGATGCAATGATCATTTCAACTGTATCAAACAGTTACTCTAATAGTCTTTAACAATAACAATAATAATAACAATAATAATAATAATAATAATAATAATAATAATAATATATACAACATTGTGTCCAGGACACACTTATGTTATTCAAGTGACTGTCTGATACCATCCATGTCTCATAACCCTTTACAATAACCTTTCTCATCATAAGTACTAAGTGGTAGAGCATCCAATTATTGTGCTCCATCTACAGCTTAAAGTTTTTCTGAATTCTTTGTCTCCACATGAATTTATGTATACATTATTTATTAAATGATCACTCAGATTGCAGTATACATATTAAATTATGACCGACACTTACAGGTGTGAAAACCTTACAAGTCACTTTGAAACACACTTAACTAAGAGAAGTTGCACTAATAACAAGCTATGCTAGTTCTCAGGACTTTGCAAATTGTAAAAAAAATGTGCTATGCAAAAAAGTAGTGTATTGGAGTAAAAGATGATATTTTGACAATAAAACAATACTAAGTAAACACCAACATTACTTTTCAAGGTTCAAAATTAGAGGTAGTCCATTAGTGTGCATACTAGTAAAAGTTATGGTGGGCTAGAAAACTTGTTTTCAAACAACATTACTTTTCAAAGTTCAAAATTAGAGGTAGTCCATTAGTGTGCATACTAGTAAAAGTTATGGTGGGCTAGAAAACTTGTTTTCAAACTAGTCCGAGTGTCTAATTAGTAAAATTAATATTGTTGATATAAATAAAGATTTTGAAATGTTTATGCTCCCATTCCAAATCACATTATTTCATCAGGAATGCATGTTCTGTTCTGCCTTAAAGCAACTTTCTCCAAACAGGGGGCACGAGTCAATTAAATAATGTGTTGGAAGCACTAGGGTTCCACAGAAGAACGAAAGAACTTTGCATTAGATGGAGCAAAGAAAGTATTGACAAATAATGGCAGGTACTGTAATGTAAAGAAAAAAGCTGGTAAAGTCTAGTAAAACATGGGAAGAACTGAGTGATTAGTGCTCCGAATGTCTAGTGAAAAAATATCGAACTTTTATCACTGCTCTGTGTCCTATATTAAATTTTTCTGCCCTTATTCTGGTGTTCAAGTAAATTTTACTCAAAGGAACACAGAAATGTGAAATCCTTTCCAAACCTTGAATCTGAAGCCCAATGCATTGCATATATTTTAGCCAGGTGTCCACGAAGAGTCCTCCTTGTTCTCATTTGTATTCTTCCTACACACTCTATGTTCGATGTTACCTAAGTTTTGATTAACCATAAACCAGATCAATAAAAAAAATAATATCATATAACATTTAAAAAATTTTTAAAAATATGAAAGATATAAATCAAAGGCAAGCAATGGTGAACTTGTGGATTGTACTGTGGCTACTCCGTACCACTAGTAGTTTTAATAAAATGGAATTATTTACCATTTATTCGTATTCACTAGTTGCTGCTGACAGATTAGTTTGCTGCTCAAGAGTTTACAATGATACTCTACTGAGTGAGTGACACTTCTGGTCCAAAGTCCCACCACAAAAACTCATGGATTTTCAATACACAAGTTAAAAATGAGGAGGCAGAAAAGTATCTGCTTATTACACTTAGGATTTAACTAGACTTTTTCAAAACTAAACTAAACTAATAACTAGTAGTAAGTATCAATTGTCTACTCTCTCAAAGTTTAAATACTAAAATGAGTAAAAACCATTATGGCATTTATTTATTTTTTCATGTGTTTACAAGAAAAGATTGTATTCTATAAGTCATTACCAAATCTGGATAAAAGTTTTGACTGCAATACAAGGGCTGAACATCCATAAAAACCTGGTTATATTAAGTGTAGTTTTCAGAGGCATTCTAAGTCTGGCAGCTTTCACCTTTTGTAAAACACAATTGATCAAATACAATTCAATTTATAAATCATTAAGTTCATCGTCATTCTTTTTAACTTAAATCAAAAGACTCATAGCAACTTGAATTTCGTCACAAATTGAAGCAAAGAAAATCAATTCAAAACGTTCAATTCTGGTTTGAATTATCAATTCTTCAAACAGAATCTTGTTTGCTTGTTTTGCTTTAAATCTTTTTCAAGCCTTTCAAAACACAACATTTTCATGAATTAGAGCTATAAATCAAGATACTAAACATACCAAAAATCTGAACTCAAATTCCCCAGATCATATAATCAAAATTGCATCTCCAATTTTTTTTCTAAAACTGCAGCTCATCCATACTTTTTGTCTTCATTAACTTATTCCTTCAATTTGCCATTAAGTAAGAAAAAATTCCACTTTCAGTCTAGACTAATATATTTTCAACCAAGTTTTCTCCATTTTCTTTAAAAATTAACTGGTTTCTTTGTGAATTTATCGAAGTTGAGGCCAGCAGTTGAGGCCAGCAGTTGAGGCCGAATCAGAAGTTGAAGGGTTAATAAACTTCACAATTAGAAAATAATTATGACATGTAAAGAAAACAATTTTTGCTGTCTATAGTACACCAGATAATTTACTCTTTAAGGGCAAAGAGAGATTTGCTATTTTGCAAGAATTCAACATTAACAAAAGCAGCACAATGCTATTAAAACTTAGTTATTTAATAATCACACTATAACGGCACTAGTTAATTGCTACAAGCAAGTGATGAAGGTTGTTTTGTCTTGTTTATGCTGAAAGCATTCAATTCTCAAAGAACAAAAGTTAGTTTACCCATACATTACAAAAACAAAAATCTTAAACACAGTAAGCATAGTTTTAAAACAAAAAGTCAACATTTTATTAAGAAAAAAATGTTCCAACCTGAAGCAACGTTGTGTCTTGAGCCACTTTTCTTGCATCCTGGAAATAAAAATGCATATCTCAGGTGTATTTTAACAGCAATGGTGTAACTTCATGGTTAGTAACTAGTATATCTTATAGGATATAGAGCTTCAACATTTCAGATCAATTGGTATTTCAGAACTATTCCAGGATCAGAGCCTAAATTACTAAGCAAAACCAAGGTGGTGGTTAGTTGGTGAGCAGTGAATGTATAATTCTGTAGCATTTGAAATATAATTTTACAATCTTTTCTCTTTGATTTGTGAACCGAAAAAATTAACATACAAATTATATGAGATAATTACATTTTGTAGGCATTTCCAGAAACAATACTCAAATACCAGACCTTGATTTTGAATTTTCACTTTTCCAGGAAGTTCCTGGTTTTGAAAGCCCTACAAACATAAACTTGTATCATAAGTCACAGCATAATAAAATGAGGTTGTTGCTCTGATTTTGCCTTAAGGAAATAAATTTACACAAAAATTATAAATTTTTTTTAGTTATGTTTAGTTGCATAGCTGAAACAAAACTTACTACGATAGCAAACTATGCAGAAATTCTTATTGTGAAAAACACACTTTCAAAGTAATGCAGAAATGAATGATACAGAAAGGTGCATATAAAAGATGGCACCAATAACATGTTTTTATTTTTTTTCAATGACAGCAAATTAACTAGCACTGCATTAATACAATAGTCTTAACAGAAGCTAAAGATACTACAAAACCACAAAACGTTTCTAAACTTTATGATTTGAAAAACAGACTAAGCCTTGAGAATCTTGAAATACAATAAAAGAATATTTTATAATACTAACAGATCTTACATTTTAATCTCTGAAGAGTGTTTTTAGAGTTTTTGTTAACTGTTGAAACTGCCTGTCATATTTTACATTGTCTCCAAACTGAAATCAGTTCGCTTCAGCAGGAAAACGTCCAGGAAAAGCAGTTTAAGTCAATTTCGCTCCACCCAATTTTTACAAATACTGATTCAAAATACTATCCTTTCTTATACCAGAAGCGCAACTGTAATGACGAATACCGTCTTAATTTGTAAAACAGAGAAAGCAGATAAAATTAGCGACGAAAAACGTTATTAGTTTTACTGTGTCTTGATCAAAATGAATGAAGGAAACTGTCGCAAAATTGAAATCTATGGTGACAAACAACTCCATAACAGGAAACAAGTTTTAAAAACACGAGAAAGACACTCGAGGGAACGAAAAGGGGTAAGGATATTGGAGTTTGAAAAAAGTTCTCTGACAACAATAAAATCAACCACAAATACGGACTTTACGCCTATTTACTTTTGCTGCAATGAAAGAAATATTTTGAGACACAAGTTAACAGATTTGGGAGCGACTTGGAAACAAAGCAAACATAGAAAAACCGCCATGTTTCACAAGCCGAGCTTTCCAACACCATGATGAGCCAAATGACCAGTAGACGTAGCAACTATGCAGGCACAAATTCTGCATTTCAAAATTAAGATACTGCGGCTTTCAAATGCCATGATTCTGCCCATGGCTCCTCCATGTTCAAACCCTATGTGAATTAACGAAAAATGCCACCGAAACTAAATAATTCTAAAAATCATAGATGTGTAGGAAGAATTTATCGGTTATCCTCGTTTGATCAAATTATTCAAAACTTTAAGATGGACCTTCGTGAAATGAAGTCAACTCCCATACCTGAAACAGTATTTCATTTAGGCTAGCAACTAAAAAAAAAGGTAAGGAAGTACTTTCCTTGAAGAAAGCGAAACTAGCATCGTGCATATTCAATGTCAGATTCATCTGTGAGAATAACCAATTTTCAAGGCACGAACTTGAAAATTTCCTTAGCATTTCGCCTATGGAGAGTAATAATTAATCTTTTCTTTACCATCTAAGCGAAAAGAACGGCGAACACTGCGAAATAAATGCGCCATCATTTGAAGAGACAAGCAGTACCTTTGACCAGAATTATGTTCTTGCTAAGAAAACCGAATAGAAAAATAATTTCAAAGCAAACAAGTCGATACCAACTGAGAATAGCAAAACAAAATTAAACAAGCTTCGACCAACTTAAAAAATAAAACAAAAATATTCTCATATATGGAATAAAAAACAGAGAACTGAATGGAAGTCCAATTTACATCATGAACTATATAAAGTAAAGTACAAAGAATAGAGTTAAACTATCAAAAAAAATCTTTCGATATCATACCTTCAATAACTTAAAAAGTTAATTTCTATCAACATGGTTTTAAACTTTTCCAAAACTGAAAAAAAAATAAGATTCGAAGACAAAATTTCTATTTCCGATATTTTCGTAGCTTGATCCGACTAGTTTTCTGATTCGACGAGATGTGATGCGAACGGTGACCGAACAGAATCACAGCTTAAACTTCTTTGTCGTAAATTTTTCAAATTTCATTCACATAAACGAAAAATAGAAGATGGACTGTTAAAATAATAGAGACTCTATAAGATATACTAGTTTTAACTCTTGTAGAGCGCTCAGAATGTGTGCAAACCAATCGAACAATCTTTATGGCAGCTGTCGCTTTACATAAACAAGAAAAGCCTTCACACACTTAGCTTTTACTAAAGTAATCTAGTTTGCACGGTAAATCTCGCAGCTCTCTGAACTAGCTTTAAATCGTTAAAAATATGTAAGATAACATCAAACACTACACGGTAACCCACTAGAAAAGAACGCAAATCGAACGCTAGTTGACCGATTAAATTGATCGGTGGTGTCCTCAAGAAAAGCCTGGTTGCTTTCTTTCTCGCTATCATCTTCGACGACAACAAAGCAAAACTCTTGATTACAGGCGTACAACCCATAAATACCTTTAAAGCAAAAAATGCAACCCACGAACATTGAGGTCGATGACAAAGAACTCAACATTACTATTCAAGTTTTCTTGACTCAATGCAGCAAAATTCGATCAGGTTCTCCGAACCTAGGGATTGCGGTCTTGCTGTTCGCTGTTTGATCATCGGAAAACTATGCCTTTGAATCACTTACCCGAATCTGATTTTTAAGAACCTCTGCTTCCTGTCGAAGCGCCTCTAACTCGGACATGATTGTGGTCCACCAAACTTTATATATTCGTTTCTCCTCTCAAAGGTAGTGGCGCTTCAGAACTTGTTCAACAACAAAGGCTGGGAATGCAAGTGAAAGGCCTTCCCGAAGACTTTCCTATTCGCCCAATCTACCAGCTCTGGTTCAAAGCTAAAATTTAATCGGAATCGTCATGAACCAAGATAGCAAATAACGAGTGTTTGCCTCCGTAGTAGATCCCTTTTACAACATTTAGCAAAAACCCTCGCAACAATTCTTGGGAGTGGTTCACTGTGTTCGCGGATTGCAAGCGATGAGACGAACCCTGAAATCTTATGCAGAACCTCCCACTTATTGCACTAGATTATCCTCTGTGGCCAGGCCTGAATTATAAGGCCTGGTGGCAAAAGCGCGCTAGGAGCTCTGGGAGAATAATGTCATGTATAAATATACACGACGTGTGAGCATTTCGGAGAGCACGAGTGTTCAAATGAAATACCTGGAGTGTTTTTATCACAGTCTAATACACACCTTAGGTTAGAAGAATCATTTGCTTTATAATAAAGATTCTACATTCCGCATGTAGTGAAAAATAATAAAACACTCTTTTTCTATGTTTTATACTCTGATATAGTAGTGTGACGTCACAAAAATTAGAATTTGGGATTTGTTGAGATCATCCGAGAGATCAAGACTAAAAATGTATAAGGCTGATTTCCTTTCATTCTTAAATTAATTCAAGAACCAGAAGAGGCTGTTTGAGCTAACACCGAAACTTCTTCCTGCCAGGACAAAAACCTTCCGTTCTTCTTACTTTGCCAGAATATGCCGTCTCTGGAATTCTTCATCTTTTGGTAGTTTTGTTTCTGAAACCGCCTCTTGTTTCAAAACCCGACTCAAGACTGCTGTTCAATGTACTTCACTCCGTTTTCTTTTTTATAGTCTTATAAAGAGGGAAGGATTCGGTTTGGTGTTTTTGACTTTGGCCGATCAATTCATTATTTTCTTTAACTTTATTATTACTATTATTTTAAATCATTATTATTTCTTTTATTATTATTATTGATGTTATTTTTTATTTTCCTATATTTTATTTTTTATTTATTTCTTTATCTATTCCTTTTTATATTTTTTAATTATTTATTATTACTGCAAAATCTACGTATACGTGTTTATCATGTTCGATTCAAGTAAACGATCGTATGAATTAGCAGTTAGGTTTATGATTGTGTATTACATAAAGCTATAACAAATTTTCCATTCTTATTATTATTGATTACCCATAGCACTGGCAGATGTTATGCCGTTGAATTCCTTAACAGAGCGAGTTATAGTCAATGACCAAGGGTCTCTTAATTCCATTCTCATTGTAGCTAGCATTCTAGCACTTTTCTCAAAAATTTTGCAGTTCGTACTAGAGCTGTTTTTTGTAAAAACTCAGTCTTGATCTTTATATTTATATAGCTTGTCGATCCATTTATCCAGGTTTTTCGACACACTCCCAAGAGCTCCATTGATAGTGGTTACCTCTTTCACCTCTTCATTTTCCATATCTTTGCAATCTTTCGCCTGAGGTCCTGGTATTTTTCAACCTTTTCTGTTTCTTTCTTGCTAACTCTTTTGTCTCCAGTTATGGCTACATCAATGATGGCACAAACTTAGTTGTTGCTTACTAGAATAATGTCTGGTCGTATGGCCTCTATAACATGGTCACATTGTATATGGATGTATCTTAGCAATTGGATCTTAATATTCTCCACACAACCAAGGGGTACATGCTAAGCTAAATCCTTTACAAGCCTAGTGGCCCATAGTGCTGGCGCTTATCTCCGGTTTCCATAATGTTAAGAAGATGAGTCTTTGACTCCCCTGGACGGGACACTAATCCATCACGGGTTAGCTCCCAGCAGACGCTAGTACTCATTAACCTACTCCGGAAGGATGGAAAGCTGAGTTAGCTTAGGCGGAAAAGGAGGACGCACAAATAATCAAATCTCAGCAGAGCCGGGGATCAAACTGGGGCCCTTGTCAGTCGGAAAGCAAGGATCTTATCAACTGCACCAACTATGCCCGCCCAAGTGGTACATGCTCATACCATTTGTTCTTACTCTCCAGTTCATTTTTTACACAACTTCTGATGTACGATTTTCGCTAATATTAATAATAATAATAATAATAATAATAATAATAATAATAATAATAATAATAATAATGACTGTTTATTAAACACATTGCAGTTAAAAATTGAATTACAGTTTTAAAATACATGTGAATACATAATATAAAAACTATTTTAAGCTGCTTACAAGTAAAAATTTCAATTAACAATATTTATAAAAAAATTATATATACAATTTATTAAAAGTAAAAAAAGAGCTAGAACGTTGA
>JAOBBB020162066.1:0-12347 GCA_025331005.2 Zoanthus gigantus
CCATCACACCAATCCCAATCTCCCCACTCGCCGCTATCATTTCAACACTTACTTCCGAGGGTCCAGCAGCCTTTCCCACTTTCATTTCCCTTATCGCCTTCACCACTTCTTCCCACTTCAAAATAAGTTTGAGATAATTATATCATGAACTACAAACATATCGGAAAGCTGTCAAGAGCAAAATTGTTAATTCATATCCAAATGTTATAAAAAATTCTTAATATTAAACCCTAACTAACTTGCGACTCATCTTAAATTATGCAAAATAATGGCGTGAGATCAACATATCATCCACATATGCAAAACTCTTTTAGGGTGTGAAATGTGAATGATGACTTACACTAAACAAACTCCCTATGAGACAACTCTAAAATCTTAGAAATAGTGTGTGATTCCAACCTGTATGATGATAAATCCCGCCTTTGTAATGAAAAAAATCACTGTACACCATAAATGCGACTGTCATTGGCCCATTTTTCACCAAGTCCATCTGCATGAGCACCTCATTACAAGCTCCATAGAAGCCCCCAACATAGTGGTACCCGGTGCCATAGAGTCGCCTGCATGAGGTTGGTTTACAAGGTGAATCGCGTCCTTGATAAGGGTAACATTTATCTTCAATCACTCCAAAATCCTCAGCATATTTAGAGATTAAATACGGAAAACCTAAAATAAGTATTATCAAAAGAAATATATAAGTTGCAAATCAAGAAAGTTTTAGATTATTCAACAGAAATTATGAGGTTCTAAATAATAATAATAATAATAATAATAATAATAATAATAATAATAATAATAATAATAATAATATAATACTAACGTATTTATACAGTGCTTATCCAAAGCTCTAAGCACCTTACAAGTGAATGCAAGTTTCAAAAGTCGAGGGTCTTAAAAAGTCCACAACAGCAGCTCACATATTTGAAACATTACAAAATGGTGATGGGTAGAGAACCTGCTGTTAGGCCACAAAGGGGAAGGTACCCATGTGGGGTTTGCGGCAAAGGAGTTGGAGCAAACTCAATATGGTGTCAATGTTGTGAAAGGTAATACTACCAAAAATGTTCGGGGTTCGGAAATCTGAGAAGAGCAGGAGATAACTTTGGATATCCAACTTGTGTGAGGGGAGTTGTGATAGTGCCACGGAGATTGGAGGTGGGAGAAGATAGTCTGGAGATAGTGGACAGCTATAAATGGGATTTGAGATCTGCAAAGTGACATTTTGAAATATATGGGCTGGGAAATGGGATTGGTATTCTCCCTTCAGAACCCTCATTATACACTGCTATCATTTTGTGAACAAAAAAATAATAAAAGCTGTTTCTATTTACCTCCTTCACAACCCTGTGAATACTCAGAACAGCTGACAATCTCCTGGGTGGAAAGTATTCTTGTGTCTGAATTGTTGGTGAGAACACGAAGCCGACCCTCAAACATACCCATAGTACCAAACGCATAGCAACTACCACAATGTCCCTGGTTGCGAACTGGGCTCACATAATTCACACCATTCACATTTCTCCAGTCAAACTCCTCTGGCAATGATGATGCTGCTTGTAACATTTCATCAGTTACTGGTCTGAAACAAATGATTTAAACTTTTATCAACCAGTTTTAAAGAAGAAGATGTGGGGTGGAGAACCCTGAACATAGATTAAGGGAAAAAAGGTTGAGAAGGTTTGGTTAGAATGTGAAACATAGGGCTGAGAATAGCATACATGTAGTACTTACAGAGAGTGATGGAGCTGAGGTGGAAGGTAGAAGACCAGTAGGTAGGCCAAAGAAGACCTGGAGTAAGGTTGTGGAAGAAGACATGAGGAAGTTAAACATCACATAAGGTATGGCAGTGGATAGAAAACAGTGGAGGCAACTCTTATCATGTCCAACCTCAGGAGTGGGAAACTAGGAATGTTAAACAAAGCTGATGATGATGATGTTCAAATAATGACGATTGTGTAATTTTGAGATTTAAGTATTGTTTTATGATCATTCAGTTCCCACAAGGAGTGCAAGGAGCAACTGTGAACATGATTTGTTGATTTAGGATATGTGAACACCAACTAGGTAAAATACTTTGGAATTTTATTCTCATTATTATTCGCAACTACTATCTGGATTTTCATGAACTCAGTTATCTAATCAGAAAGACCTTGGTGTAATTATCTCTCATGATTTAAAATGGTGTACCAAAAAATTCATTAAAATGCTCTGTCAAAGGGATTTAGAATGCTTGGCCATGTAAAATGCCATGCAAACATAGACTCCAACATAAAATCTGGAAGAGCACTTTATCTTTCACTTTTTCGACCATTTATAGGTTACGCTACACTGGTTTGGGCACCCTCTGAGATAAAGGCAATCAAGGCAGCTGAACAACTTGAACGACATTCAACAAAATACATCTTAGCCAACCCAGATATCAACTATCATTTACATCTTATTATAAACAAGTCTTGCTTGTTTCATATTGGTTTGAAGTTAATGGATGACAATTATTTCTTTTTTTATAACTATTTAAAGAGTATATACAAATTTCAAAAGTAATAATAATGTTAAAGTAAAAGCAGTAATCAGTAAAACTCGTAACAGTTGTAAACTAGACATGGTAGTTCCTTTCTGTAAGACCTAGCTATTTCAAAACTCCTACTTTAATAATATACCAAAGCTTTGGAATACGCTATCCCCAGTTACTTGCTCTTCACCCTCAATCACAAGTTTTAAGTTCAAATTGTATAAGAAATATACAGCAGCTTACTTAAACTCTTTCTCTCCCAACACCTATAATAGCTGGAATACCATATGCCCCAAATGTTCTACCTCTAATAATTTACAAATAGTTCCTTCATGCTGCTACTCGATAACTGGCTATTTTCTTTGCTTTTTGTTTAAACTGTTCTTTTTATTCTATTCTATTTTTGCTTTTATTATTTTCCTTCATGCTTAGTCTAACTAGGGGGCAGGCGTGGTTGGTGCACTTGGTACTGTAAGATCTCTGCCTTCCGACCACAAGGTCCCTGGTTCAATACCCGGCTTTGCCGAGATTTGAATATTTGTGCAACCTTTTTTTCCGCCTAAGCCAACTCAGCTTTCCATAATTCTGGGGTATGTAAATGAGTTCATGTGTCTGCTGGGAGCTAACCTGCGATGGATTTGTGTCCCATCCAGGGGGAGTCAAAGACTCTCATCCACTTAACACTACAGAAAACGGAGATAAGTGCCGGTTCCATGGGCCACTAGGCTTGTAAAGGATTTAGCTAGCTAGCTAGCTTTAGTCTAACTAGGAATCGGTTTTTAAAATTGTAATCTAACTTTATAACAAGTTTACATTTTGTCTTCACATTTAAAACTTTACTGCCACTTCATACTACATTTGGAACAACTAAAGTCTCTGACAAGCATTATGATCAACACCAAATAACAAATAGAACTTTAAATCTTTTAAAATTTTGAGCAGTTTTTTTCCAGGAGAAGAAAAAAGAATCTGACCTCGGTTTTGGAGGCACAAACCCAAACTTTCCACCTGAACGCCTCATCAGATCTGCAACAGTCATCTGTTTATAATCATCATAAAGACCAGCTATCCACGACTTCTGTACTTTGTTGATTTGGTTTATGAACTTCTCATTTGGAACATACATTCTTGTTTCAAGCTCCTTCCTGGATAACCATGAACTCTCTTTTGGAGGCAGCTTTGTAACCTTTTTACCTAATTCATAATTCAACCAAGAATCAGTTAAAATCCAAAGATATATTTCATCTGGTATCGCAATTGCTTTATTTGCTTATTAATAATAGTTCACAATTTTTTTTTGTATATCTAAAATTTATTCTATTTACACTTCAGCTTTTTTTAACAAAAATATAGAATAATTGTAATTGATATCAACGCTCGAGGTCTGAATTAACTGTGCAGTTTTGTAGTTAACCCCAAGCCTTAAAATGCAGACACTGTTAAACACGATTACTCCGACTTAAAAAGATTTTTAAAATATATAATTTTTATATATTTTGAAGAGTTGAGAAGAGTAAACTTATACATGTTGAAAAGAAAATTTATATGTGTTGAGAAGAAAATAGATGGTCTTTCAGTTGCTTAATGAAAGAAAAGGTGTTCAAGAGTTTGAGGCCATCTGGGAGTTCTTTTCACAAATCTATTAGTAAAAAGATATACATATCTACATAAATCACAAATTTCTCATTAATTTTGTTTTATTGTCTTACACACCTTTCTTTATTCCCTTACTAAAAACTAGTACAGTTTCCCCAGTTGTGGTTGATTTTCAAGACAACTTCAGCACAAAATTATTCTCACACTACTCTCCCTCCCCCCCATGACTAGAAGACTGCAAGCAGACAGCTATTAATGAGGCCCTCCAAGGGGATTTAATTTGGCCGGGGACAAGCAACATCGCTCCACCTGCAGTACAGAAACTTTACTCATAATTCTTTCTAGTGTTACCAAGTTCATAAATGAAAACGAATTGCCAAGAATGGTGGGCATGGAAACCACAACCCTTCCCCCCACACTGGGGTGTTGATACTTGTTTTAACAGACGGAAATGTGGACATCATATATAGGCGGGATTAAGTCCTTTTTGAGTGGCTACTCGTATTTACAGCCGGTAAAAATCTATTAATGAGGCCCTCCAAGGGATTTATCGACTAAGGCTAAGCTATGAACATCGCTCCAAAAACGTAACAATCTTCTTACAGAAAACTGAAAGCTGACAGAACCTAACGAAAAAAATAGCGACAATTTGCCACAGCGACATTTCGTTTTCACTTCGTCATAATCAACTTTCAAACTGAAAATTTGTGTTCTTTTATCCTTTTCAAATTCTTTATTCAAGAATGATATAAACATGGGGACATAAATACGGAGGGCAGTAATTGCTTAATCTCTTTTTTTAAAATTTTAGTTAATGCAATGAATATTGTAGAGCTGATATTGTTACACAAACCTCACTCAATCAAAACTAATATGAATTTCATGATTTCTGATATTAATTTTATCCGTTCACAAAATTAGACAAATACAAACCATAATAACAAGCCCAATTTATCTGGCTATTTGCTGCATCATGACTCCATCCATTCAGTGTCTGGTCACAGTAACTTACAACTTTCTTCCCAGATTTCTCGTATTTAGAAAATGCAAAATACTTGCTTCCATTTATCTTCACCTCAAATCCTTGGTTGTAAATCATTGTCCAAAAACCCAAGTTTCCTTCTTGATCAACTGCAAGATCCGGAAACAGAAGTCGGATTCCGAGTTCTCTAACGGCTTCGAACTTATCCTCGCATTTCAACCTATTTGTGTTGCCCCCTTCACCAATGTAAAAAATCCAGTTTCCAGCTACGTCTTCAAAAGAGCAGTTTGCTGGGGTATCACATTTTAAAACCGAGAAGAAACTCAACAAAACCACGACTACAAACGTTAACTGCATCTTTACCTCTTGCATTCGAGGGATTCGAGCTGTCACATGCGAACTGTCGGATCACTTCGGAAGTCCTCGGTAATAGTCGTAATCTACGACAGCGTCAGCGGAAACACGAAACAGGACAGGAGTAATTATAATCAATTTGGTTGAAATTGGCATTTGTTTACAATCCGCCATAGAAACTGCTAACGGCAAGTGACTTTGAAGCATGTCTAACAGTAGCATATTTTTTAAATCAACGCTTGTTTTTCGTCGAAGAAAAGAATAACAAGAATTGTCTTCAATATGTCCTCTCTAAAGAATTGTGATCGCGAGTTAAGACGTTACCTTTTGCGACATCGTCTTCCAGATGTCTTCGAGGTGGGTAACTACGGTTTGGAACTCAAAATATTTCAGTAGATTATGTCATTAACAATATATTGATTATATATAGATGTGAAAACTTCATCCTTTTGAATTTATGACCATGTCACAATGGCACTGAAGACCTCCTTTAAAAACTTTCGTGAGTAATGATTCTTGTAACGGTAATATTATAAACCATAATTGGTAAATGATAAATAGTCTATTTCCCTCTCGAATCCACTTTTTTGGGGTTATTCGGTTTTATAGTTGTTCTGTATCAGTTCTGTATATTAAGTTAAGTTTAAGGCGGCGATATTGTGTAGAGTGTTATTCAAACTTAGTTTTAATCTATAGATTCCTTATAATTATAAAATTTATTTTTATTGATTCCTTATTAGCTAACTACTAACTTCACTGATTGCTCTGTTGCCCTAAAATCCGTTTGAATATATATTAAAAATAATTATTTTTTGCAGAAAACAGTCTAGACAGTTCATCTCTCTTGTGGTAGAAAAACAGACAAAATCTACAAGCACCTGAGTTGTTACATTGTCTGACCAACGTGATGAATAGATTGTTTTAGCTGAGCCATGATGTCAACATTTTGTTGCAAATAAAGGCACTTGCAATGTTGCTATTACCTACAATCTAATCATGTATTTGATCAGGAAGCAACCCTGTGCTACTGTAGGTGAAAAGCATACAAGAAAAATAGATAAAAAGAAATTTCAATTAAGTTCTATGGACGTATAACTTTATTTTATGAATGTTATTTACTTAGACTCACTTTAATAAAATATCTTAATCTGTAATGGTTCTTTTATCTTTTTTTCCTGAACTTGGTTTTGCAAAGATTCAGCCACTAATATTTAACCATTGTGAACTGATGTGGGACAAGCAGCTCATTCTGCTGGGAAAGTAACTTTTAAAAACCACTTGCCCAGGGACAAGTTTTGTAAAAAATATTTGTCAGACCCCTATCATCTTAATTTTAAAACATTCTTTATATATGAATCATTTCTACAGGCTCTTGTCACAGCATTGGCCGTAAATTGCCCTGATGACCCCCATGATTTCATTATTGAGAAATTGAGACTGTTAATGTCAAATGAAGAGATTCTTGAAGCCCTTAGATGGTATGCTCACTATATATTAAATAAATATTATGGAATTGTTGTTATTTAGCATTTTAATCAACTAAGTGAACAGCTGACCTATGGCGAATCAATTACTGCAAGACAGGAGATCAGGAGTTATTTCATAGGGACCTTTAGCCATGAAGACGGGAACGAGAATGACAATGGTTAAGAAAAATCACATTTCTGGCCACTCTTTACTTCTTTTTGCAGTTCATAACTTTGTAAGCAGAAAGAGATTAAATGTTTTTTTTGTGAAGCTCAACAAATACTTCACTAAGAAGGAATCTGTTTTTATGCCCTTGCAGTCCTGACAACTCTAAAAAAGGTCTTTTCATGTTCTAATTTTAGCGACGACTATGTGTAGGTGCTCAGCTCAATACATTCCGATGTGCAGTTACTGTATTTACTATTGTTCTTTGCCGTTGTTGTCTGCATTGCCGTTGTCCTTGCTTCAGGTCCCTAATAACTAGATGGAGGAAACAGCTGCAGTAATTCATACTAGTTGAAAATATGATTATTTTCTAAGTCAGTGCAAGACATATAATTATGTGCATGTATTGACTGCAAGCTAAGTTAGTTTAGGCATGGACTTGGTTTTACTGTACCTGGTGATTTTCATTTTTTGCTAATTTTGTTCATGTTTTACACAGGGACACTTTTATCGATGAAAGACTCAGACCTAAGGATCGATTTCTGAAGTCTGGCACACTGGAGTTTTTGTGGTCCTATGAAGATGAAAATTCACAGGTAAGAAATTTAAGAGACACTAACACACTGGAAAACTAAAATATTATTGTGATACAATGGTATTGCTCATATTAAATCGAATGCTGTTTCTTTTTCTTAAAGAAAATTATAGACAAAATTTTAAAAAAGGTTTGAGTTTAAAACCTGAGAAGACTTGGCAATCAAACAAAGTGTAAAATGTTTGGATCTATATAATACAGTCACACAGTTAATAAAAACTCAATCTTGGCTTTTAGTGATGGGACATCTGGATGGCTATCGCTACCCTTCTTTTTATGCTAAATCAATTTTTGAAAACCAGGAAATACCAGGATTGCCACTTTGCTTTTCAAAAGCATCTTGTAAAAGCTAAATACCATGCATTGAGCCAGTTGCAAGTGGCCTGGTCAGGTGGCACTTAATTTTCTCCAGTTCCTAGTGCTAAGTAGATGAGAGTCTTTTTAAAGACTCTCCCTGGACTGGACACTAATCCATAACAGGCTATTTTCAAGCAGATGCTGGTAATTTACCAAGGTCGTAAGGATGGAAAGCTGAATGAGCTTTGGTGGAAAAGGTCGCACAAATGTTCAAATCTCAGCAGAGCCTGGGATTGAATCCGAGACCTTGTGGTTGCAAAGCCAACCACACTGTTTTAACAATTTCCAAAGTTTCTGCTGACCCTGATCAACTGCCATTATATCAAAATATCTAACATCTCAGGCTTGTGTTAACAGGGAACAATATTATGCAAAACACATTAAATTAAAATCTAGAACTTCTAATTTTATAATAATATATTTATAACTAGTTGTTGCAGTAAGCAAGTGGAATGCTGCTCGCATATTGTTTATTATTTTTAAAAGCCAGATACCTTGACATTGCTCATGAAAGATATTACAAAGTTCACAAAGTGTGTTTATCGTGTCAGTTGACCATTGTTGAACTGGCAATGACTGAGCACACCAAGTATCTAAGGATTCTGTAGGACACTATATTTTGTCTTATACCAAGTATCTAAGGATTCTTTAGGACACTATATTTTGTCTTATACCAAGTATCTAGGGATTCTGTAGGACACTATATTTTGTCACATACCAAGTATCAAAATATCAAGTAAATCCGCAGCTCAAGCATTAAGTGATAGTGATGTCTTAAATGCTTATATCATGGTCGCTGCATATTTGATTTTTTATGGCGGTTGTTTCTGACCGAACTTCCGTCTGTGCAGTTTTCTTGCCGAGCTTCATATAAAATCAAAGAGTATATGCATTTTATTGAATCGTATGTTATTTCCAAAACTTTGAAAAGCGCCTCGTTGTTAAAACATTTCAAAGCACTTCTAGATAGGCCTGCCCAAAGCATTACCCCAGAAATCTTTCCAGACAAAATTGACCTAGATATCAGTAACGAACGAACAAGCAAGAATGGAAAAGCTGTCGGCGCTGACCACATCCCGTCTGAAGCTCTGGAAGCAGATATCCACTTACTGGTGGAAATCTTGTATGAGCTACTTGGAACTTTAAGGGCAGTGTTAGACACTAATGCTTACCTACTTGCCCGGGGCAAGTAAAATCATGGACTGGGCAAGTGTGTAAGCCGCACAGGTTGCCCGTTTGGGCAAGTGGTTTCGAAACTATTTTAAAAGCTATTTAAATACTTCAGTTGCAGGGTTGAGTATCAAATTTAATAAAATCTGTAGCAAATCTTACTCGTTGAAGGTAAAAGTGAACCTGGAAGGACAATTTAAAAGAAGTATCACTCGTGTTGAGCATTGTTGTCTTTTCCGCCATATTGTTTCTTCACGAGCAAGTAATGATGGGTAAATTTGTGCTCAGCCCTCTCACAATCTTGAGTGTTCATGGCCAAACATGGGGGCCTGATTCGAGTACGTGCTGAAGAACATGAGTCTTTTCCGGTTTGGTTTCACAAGAAAGTCCGACCGAGAGGAATTCCAAGCAGCGCAAGAGTTGAATCCTACAGAGCCAGGAGACGAGAGAAAAGCTGAAACGGACGTCTCTACAGGGAAATGCAAACGAATTCGAAAATACCAATCGTCATGGGAGCGTGACTTTCCTTGGCTTGGATATGACAAAGAAAAAAACACCATGAAATGCAGATTATGCCGCTCGTTTCCCGAAATAGCAGACAAAACTAGCTCCCTGTACATTGGAACTAGTGGTTTCAGGCGTACCACCATTCAGGCGCATGCTAAAAGTAAAAGTCACTTTAAGTGCTTTGAAGCAAACTCTGCTAAAGAGAACCCAGCAGCAGCACCTATGGGAATAGCACTAAGAAATATGAATGCACAAGTCAAAGAAAAACTAAGAAAGCTTTTAAATAGTTCTTATTTTGTAAGCAAGGAGAATTTAGCCTTTGCAAAGTTTCCACAATTGTACAAACTCCAAATGAAGAATGGTCTTGACCTTGGAGAAACTTACCTTAATGATCATCGCTGCAAAGAATTCATCCAAGCCATTTCATCTGTTATGAAGAATGACCTGCACAGTCAGATAAGAAGGCGTCCTTTGTTTTTCTCCATCATGGCTGATCAGGCATTTGGCTGTGGTGTTATTCAAGAAGAAATTATCTTTCTACGTAATCTTGAGAGTGGCCTAGCAGTAAAGCAGAAAAGCAGTAAAGCATTTCTTCGTCCATTTTTCTAAAGCATGGTAAAAATAAATTTGATTGTTTAATCTTCGAAATGCTCTATATTGGTGGGTTTCATAAGGTTCCAGTTCAGCGCACATGGTGGTCAGTTTTACAAAAGATTCTCATTAGAATCTAGTTTAAATCTCATTATTTGACTTCAATCTGCCATTGTGGTATATCCTCGTGGGACTTACAGAAACCCAAGAATTAAGAACTTACAGCCATATCTCAATATTCAGAGAGACTCTATCAAAGTCAAGCTATTTACATCTATATAGTTTTCATTTCATTTTTTCTTGTTTCTTTGTTTAGCATTGTCACTGCTTTGCATAGTTTTGTCCTGTTGCTTGCCATTGTTCTTCAGTTTTAGTCCGTTATTGTATTACCTCATTTAATGTTTTTGACTCTTTAATTTAGATCTTAAGTTTTGACATATTTGCATTTGTAACCTGATGATGGTGCATGTTGCACCGAAACGTAGTTTAATAATTTTCACATTTATAGTAAAATGTACTAGGTAATTAGTTATTTAAATGAGATAATAAATAAAAACATTAGATTCGTTATTTAATGATTGATTAAATGAGTAATTAATGTGTTTGTTGATTGATATATTATTTAGGCATACTACAAACGGCAGAGAGGTGATGAATATGAAGCTCCAGAAGACGAATTCCAATCTCATCGCGCTGCAGTTACAAAGTTTCTTAACAAAGTTAGGTTCTTTCTAATCTTTTTTAGACCTAAACCAGTATTATAATTGTGTGATTGTAAAGCGCTTGCACCTTTTTGTTTTAAGCAGGTACTATAATTTATTAACTTTTTAATAAAATTATAAACGTTTTATAGTGCAAGCGTTTTATAATGCTATTATTATTGTGCAAGTGCTTAATTATATTGCTATTATTATAGTGCTATAAACGTTTTATAGTGCTATTATTATAGTGTGCAATGCTGATAATGCCTAAAAATGCCGAACCAGCTGCCCAAGGCTTCTAACATTTAGGCTCACTATTTATGGTAAGTGTAAGGGGTGATGCCCACTACCAACGTGGCCATTTCAGTGGTTTCAAGGTAGCTACTAGCACGTATGTGGTATCTATACTTGATGTTATATATATGCAATTGAACCAATTGCAAATGATAACTGAAAATGTTATTTTCGTGCTTTTTTTTTTTCGAGCATGCATGGTTGGCACAGTTGTAAGATCTCTGCTTTCCGGCCGCAAGGTCCCCAGTTCGATCCTGGCTCTGCCAAGATTTGAATACTTGTGTGACCTTCTTTTCCGCCTAAGCTAACTCAGCTTTCCATCCTTCCAGGGTAGGTAAATGAGTACCAGCGTTTGCTGGGAGCTAACCTGCGATGGATTAGTGTCCCATCCAGGGGGACTCAAAGATTCTCATCCGCTTAACACTACAGAAACCGGAGATAAGCACCGGCTCCATGGGCCACTAGGCTAGTAAAGGATTTAGCTCTTTTTTTTTTCTCTCAATTGCCAAAATTACGCACGTAATCGCAAAGATCGCTCATGGTTAGTTGCTGTAGGTTTATACGTGTAGGAATGCTTGAATAAGGTTTTTATATAAACGTTTTTAACGATGGTATTCAATTAAGGTACGGGAGGAAGTGACTAAACGCTCACTTATTGCCAAACGTCAACTGGAACTGAAAGACATGATTGTAGAAGATGAAGTTCCTGATATTGGGTGAGTAAAACTAGAGTTCGTTTGTGATTTACATCGATATTCATTTTTATTACATAGATATGAGTATTTTACCAAAAAATAGACAACTCGTATTTTCCATACGAAACTATATCCGGGATACGAGTGAGATATTTTCCATATCCTTACTAGTGAAGTCATCGCTGACGTCATTCCTTTGTTTTTCAACTAGCTATATTTCATTTTCGAAACAATCATGCCATGACTCTAGAGTCTTTCTATGTCTAAAATTTCCTTTGTCAATTAGTCATGGCACACCGCTGCAACAAAAAATGCTGATAATAATTCTAAACCTCTCCCAAAACAATACGCTATTCTTATA
>JAOBBB020162153.1:0-12346 GCA_025331005.2 Zoanthus gigantus
TTGGCTGTCCTCGGAATTTTTTTCATCCAATTATTTCCAAATTGGACAGCATGTAGTCCTATTACATATACAAATTAAATGAAGCGATTTATAAAGTCTCGCGATGTGTTGTTTCCTAAAGCGAAAAACACCAAAAGCGATCAAGATTGGGCTGACTACCGGCAAGCTAAAAACAAAGTATCTCGGGAAATAAGATCTACCAAAAGCGACTATTTTAAAGAAAAGTTCAAGGAAAATAAGCACAATTCACGAAAACTGTGGAATCTGATAAAATGCTTATCAAATGCGGATTCAGAAGAAAACCATCATATCCAGCGGCTTGTCGAGGGGTACGAAACTATTGTTGAAAAGGAAAGCATTGCTGAGTTATTTAACGGCTATTTTGTTGGCTTGGCTAAGCAATTATACACTACAGCAGAAATGCAAAAGTTTTATTTGTTGGTTATCCTGAAGGAATATCTGTGGAAGGGATGTTGCATTTGTTGAAAGGCAGTTCTATAGTTTTGATGGAGATATATCTTCAGAGAGGTCCACATCATTTTTGTTCCAGAGAATGATAACTCACAGATTGAAGTTCAGAATCCATCAGTTGTTGGCGATGGAAATGATTTTGATGAAGTGATTGGTGATCAGAATATAGCTCATCGTCATCTAGTAAAAGCAACATTTGAAAAAGATATCTGAGAGAAACGGAAAATCTTGGCCCCAAAATTATTTGTAAAAAAACTAAAACTCTGGTTAATCAGTTGTAAAACTGTAACAGAGGACTACGACCATTTTCTGTAAAAGTAGACTGTAAAAGTTTTGGATTTCCATATCATGTCCAAATATTGTCGGGGTTGTTCTATTACTGGCAACAAAATGAGCAAAACCTTGCAAGAAATACGAGTGGAGAGAAACACACAAATGCAAAAAAAATATAACGGTTCATCTCCAAGAATGGAGGTTGAAGGAGCTAAGATAGTTTTTTCTCGATCTGAAGAAAATCATGGACTTCAGTATACTCGCATGCCTGGGGATGAAGACAGCAAAGGTTATGAAGAGGCTAAAAAAGTTGTCAACTACAACATAGAAAAGTTGGACTGCATAAACCCTGTTGCCAAGCGTATGGGTACATCACTTCGAAATTTGAAAAAAAAAAAGTAGAACAGCTCTCAGATGGTAAGAAATGGGGTGGAAAGCACAGGCTTACTGACCCAATTGTAACAAACATGCAAAATTATTACCACATGGCAATAACTAACAACCTTGGTAATGTGGAAGTAACCCAAACAGCAATATGGGCTATTCTATATCACTATGCAGTGCTTGCCGTTTATGGCAAGCGATCGCTCTCGCTCGCCATCGCTTGCGCAAAATCATTCTGAGATGAGCGATAAATGGATCACCTGCTCACGAAAAATCGCTCGCCTCGTTAAACAATAAAAAGCACATGTGCCATTTGTAATTCATCGTTTCAGAATTACAAAATTTCCAATTTAAAGCAGCTTCGTTAAGAACGTCAAACAATAAGTATGATAGTGTTTGTCATATCTGTTTGAGATATCATACGGCCTTCGTTATTGGCTGCTCCCGTTATTGTTTACCTCCAATCAAAATTTAAGGAAAGCTTTTTGTGGGGTTTAAAAAGAAAATTGTTCAGTTTAGATGGTGCGAGAACAACATTGTTTTTGCCAAATAATGGACACTAATACTAAGGGAAAAATCGCTCACCTCGGTTATCTTAGGTGAACTTTTTTTCACTCACCAAAGATTTTCAAACGGCAATCACTGACTATGCATCTACAGATGAACACCCGCCAGCATGAATATTGCCCAGATGCCCCTGAAACTTGGTGCAAGTGGAAGAAACAAAAAGCTGGTGACCAAACTTGCAAAAACTATTCCCATAAGAAAGATAAAACTGTCCCAAAAGCAATTGTAGAAAATCCAATTTTTCAGCGTCTGTCAGACCATGATTTACTTGACGGATGGACCCAAAATCAGAATGAAGCCCTCCAGGGCCTCACATGGAGTATTTACTCAAAGGAAGAGTTTGTTGGTTTAATAACATTGACATGGTCAGCAAACTTAGCTGTTTGTTTATGAATCGATGGAGAAAAAGCTGTGACAGATATTTTGCAACATTGTGTGGTCATGGAGGGCTTATACCAGAGCTTGGCTAACGAAAGTATCAATGAACGAAGGTGCTACCATTCCAAGAACAAAGCTTCTGATAGTTACAGAAAGTCCAGAAAAAGGCGAAAAGCAGCTAAAAAGACAAAGAAGGCTCTAAAAAGACCAAGTAAGGGCCAACCTATGCTGCTGGACAATTTTAATTGATAAAACCCCAAATTTGTTGACCAGGTGTATTTTTTCTCAATACAACAACTTTAAATGATATTTTCTCAGAATTCGATTTTTTTTATCAGTTTACCAGTAACATTCATATATTTAGCTATTGATTTGAAATTTTTTACATTTATTTTTAAACAAATTATCTGCGTTCTGTACCAGAAAGGCCAATATATTCAAAGTTGTTAAATTTTATCAAATTTTTAAAAAGTTGTAAATGAAAGGGCGTGGTCATTATGTCATGGCAATACAGGGCTCATTCTGGTAAGGAACACAACATTTCTGCCAAATTACTATGTAAATTACTGAATCATTTTCCTAGTGATACCATGGCTGTTCCTAGGTAATGGGTTGTATTTTTTGGTAGTTTACCCACTTTGTTGTTACGGCAACTGTTTAAAATCCCAGGAATGGAAATTAATGTGATAAACACCATTAATAGAAATATGAAGTCACATGAAAGCAATATATTTATAAACATCGATAGGAAGTTAGTTAATATTTATTCATGTGAATTTTGACATGCTGTCCATCATGTAAACTATTAAAATCCCAGGAATGAAAATCAATGTGATAATCACCATAACTGGGTAATATGGAATTTCAATAAAATATTTTACAAGGTAACTGAAAACTAAAAGTACAATTCCAGTCGAATTAAAAAGATTTGGCTAACATAGGCAATGAAAGAGCTACCCAAATTCTTTCAAAGAATCTCCTTACAGAGAAAATCATTGTAGTTGGTAAAAAAGATCTTGAAGCATTGCAACGCGCTGATGTGACAAAGGCCGAATCATTCTAATGGTATAATTGATCAATTACTGGACATTAGACTCACTGGGACTCTAGTTGGTAATAAATATACTAGTTAGTGCTTTGCAAGGATCGGACTTGGAAAATGCTTAAACTTTTTATGAAACCACCGCAGTTCAACTTTGAACAGGAATCCAGATAGTAGTGCTTACTGATTTAACATGTTTGGATATTGTTTGATGTTAGAGCAAGCTCTTGGGGAACACTTTCTTCTAAGACTTGAGGTTGCTACCTACTTCATGCCATGTATGTTTGCTGTTGATAGAAAAGTTATCAAGGCAAAACCTTTTAGTTCCAACTAGATGACATGTAATTTCTATTTCTAACCTTTTGGTTATTGGTAACCCTTTTATAAAATGTTCTTTGCACTAAATTATTTTTATTTTTTCCCTCTAAGTGTGGTTCTGTTATAGAAAACATTTCCTTTTAAAAAGAGGGCTTGTAATGCTTAAGAAAAGGTGATCCCTTGAAATATAAAACTTAGGTCCACTGTTGTTAGTTTCAATTTACAATTAGAATTATTTTTGTACTTTGTAAAGAGTTCTATAGGCCTATAAACATCTTTAAGTTTAGCAGAGCTATTTAGTCTATTTTGTCTTCTGTTTCACTGCATTGTAATTTTGAAGGGTTTTTTTTTATCAGTTTCAAGTCAAAAAGTCCCGCTAGTCCTGCTAGGGGGGTCAGCAGTCGCAGCCTGTCATGGCGGACAGGAATTTTTGTTAGGCGTCACTTTATGTTTGCTTTTATGCTTTTACTGTCTTATGTTTTGCCCGTTAAGCTTTTCAAGACCCGCGAGAAGATGTAAAAAAAGTTGAAGTTTCATCTAGAGGAATTTAAAACTTCATGTTCTTATGAAAACAAGTTTTAAAAGCTGGGTTTGTTGGTTTTGATCAAAAACGAGCTGCCCACATCAGCCGTGCGCCAGATCATAACAGTATTAAGAACTTGTTATATTTTCTCTGTTTTTTGCTTACTTCTATGTGGAGATGTTTCCTTAAATCCGGGCCCGATAAAATATCCTTGTGGCATTTATACTAAACTGGTTAAAACCAACCAACGTGCAATTCAATGTGATTTTTGTGACATTTGGTTTCACATCCGCTGTTTAAACATAAACCAAATCATATATGAAACTCTTGCAAACTCGTCATGTGTTTGGGAATGTGATAACTGTGACCTTCCAAACTTATTGAGCTTTGATAAGTTCCTTCTCTGATATAGAGTTTCAAAATCGATTTGCTTCACTGAATTCTCCTGAGGCTGCACCGATCCCTCAACTATCGTCTACTCCGACAAAACAGCCAGCAGAAAAGCATGTGAATTCGCCTTTGTCAAGGAGGTCTGACCAACATTTGTTCAGGACATCTCAAATACTTGATGAAGAATCGAGTGAACCACTGGATTATTCGTCAGATTTTCCCTATAACTGCAAGCCCAACCAGCTAAGGGTATGTTCCATCAATTTTGGTAGCCTTGTAAGTCACAACAATCATCTGCAACTTCATCAATTCCTTGAGACCCATAAACCAGACAATGTACTTCGCTGTGAGACAAATTTGAATCCTAAGATTGACAGCTAAGAGATCTTTCCTGATTTCTTCCTTTACCCACCTCCAAATCGAAAAGACTGAGATACTGGTGATAACGGTGGAGGAGTATTGATTGCAGTTAAAAGTAACATCAATTCTGTTGAATAATTATTCCCTGCTGATTGTAAAATCACCTGAAACAAAATCTCCCTCCCTGGAGGGGATATTCTTTTTGGATCATTTCATCACCTACCTAAATCGCCGATTGATCAGTTGGAACAACTTGAACTGTCAATGAACAATCTTAAACAACTAAATGGCCTACATGGAAAGCATGTGTAATGTGTAATTGTGTAATGAGCGCCGAACATGGCAGCCTTTTCTCTAAGTGTCCGCATAATTCTTATTTTATCAACGATAGCATTTATTTCTGGACACCGCTTTCCGACTATAAATGTTTTTAATCTATATGGAAAGAAGCAAAGCCTCAATCAGAATGGTTTACACTGCTGTATTAAATTCTATATTTCAAAAGCTCCTTCTCGCCCGATTGGCCTCTGGTCAAAGCGTGGCTTCAAGTGTGTCTTCCTTCGCTGTTCAGTTGATCTCACAATTTATATGGACATTGAAAGTAATCCTGGACCTACTCCGTACTACGTATCACATTCTCAAGGCTCATCGCTAAACTATTCGTCAAGCTACAGAAATTTTGGGTCAATGACGGCACTTAATAACAACATCAACAGATCACCGGCCACAAACTCTCGCTCCTGCATTTACTCTGAAGCACCATTACTGTACTATAACTACGCTAATCAACAACATCGGTCAATATTTAATCAAGATTCTGTCATTTTTCCATGCAGAAAACAATTCCATGGAAATAGAGCCGGCAGGAAAGTGAGGGAAAAATGTGAGATTACGCCCTAACGCGCCATGGTATACTGACAACTTGAGAAAAATGAAAAGAGAGAAACAACGACTTGAGCAGAAAAATATATCAACCAGACTTGAAGTGCATTGTTTGATATCCTGAGACAAATGTGACAAATACACATCGGCGCTCAATGTTGCAAAATCTAAGTACTACAATGCCACCAAGTGAAATTTCATATACAGTATGCCAGATATATCATAATTGATAGCTATGGAAAAAAATTAATCCAACTAAAGCCAATGCGCCCCACTCATGTACTCAAGGAAGTAGCACCAGCTATTGCACCTTATCTACTGTATGCTTCATCTTCCAACAATCACTTGACTTAGGGGAGGTCCCAACTGACTGGAAACATGCTAACATCTGTACAACAATAGCTTAATGACAGATGCAACCAATTATGGACCAATTTCATTAACATCAGTGCCTTGCAAAATACTGGAACACATGTCACAATATCATGCTCCACCTTGATAAGCATGACATCTTGGTTAATTATCAACATGGGTTTCACAAAAATCGATCCTGTGAAACAAAGCTTATTAACCCAGTAGAACACTTAGCTGCTTGCTTAATCGATCATAGATGCCAGATAGATCTTCTTATTTTAGACTTTTCCAAAGCCTTGGACAAGGTAGCACATAATCGCTTACTTCAAAAAGTGAATCATTATCATGGTGTTCGGGGGACTACTCTGTCCTGGATGCATTCCTGGCTGACAAACAGAACACAAGTTGTATTGGTGGGGTCTTGTAGTGAAAAATCAATTGTCAAGTCTGGAGTCCCCCAGGGCACGGAACCTTTTGTTTTATAGAGACTATAAATTAATGATATGGGTAATGTAACGGCACCGCTGCCGAGTATTTTAATTCATGCTATTTTATTTACTTTTGTCACGCAGATTAATTTATTCTTAACCTATATTTACTTATTTTCCCGCGTTTTCTTTTGTTTTTGTTATCACGTGATTTTCTTTAGTTTATTAGCATCGCTTACTTCGTTTTCTAATCAGTTTTAACTCACTCGGCTCTTTATGAGCATATCGTTTATCGAAATCGTAGATTTGTCTCAGTCGTTGTATAGCAAGAACTGTTGTTTTACGTCTATCTTCAGTCAGTAAAACACAGTTATTAAAATATCGTTCGTTTCGATTATGAAGCCTCAATTGCATCTACAATACTATTTTGCTAGAGAAAAGGGAACGAATAACTACCTACATAAGCTGCCATGGCTTGCGAACAAGAGAACCTTATTCCGACATTATAGACACAAAAATCTTATTGTATTCGACTAATAACTGTACTGTATGCTTGCTTATTTTTATTTTTCAAATTTTTATCTACAGGTATTTGGAGCGTTGCTTAGAGGTTGTGCCCAGAATTTGTCGCATCTAAATTTGTCAGGCAACACATTCACATCAAAGTGAGCTCTTGATCCTTAGAATTAAGCTTAGAAATTTCCAGTTTAAACAACTACATAAGGTGATAAAAAAACAAATATTTCTGCAAATAATTGATAAATATTAAGAATACTAACAAGTGATATACCTTTTGGGGGAAATATTGCTTCACCTTCTGCGGTTCAAATGAAGAAACAATTAGTCGCGGGATTTCTTTGCGAATTAATGTAATATTACATTTATACACACACAGTGTATTCACGTACAATCTTGCTTTTCCGAATACTTTTTAATAATGACTTCACATTACAGATAAAAATCTTGGACAGATTCCCCCCTTAGCTATTTCTTCGTCTTCTTTTTTTTGGCATCCCAACTTAGGTCAGTAGCATACAAAAATTATTTTGGCTTTCCAGTGTCGGACTGGCATGGTTGGTGCAGTTGATAAGATCTCTGCCTTCTGACCACAAGGTCACTAGTTCGATCCCCGGCTCTGCCAAGATTTGAATCTTTGTGCGACTTTCTTTTCCTCTTGAGCTAACTTAGCTTTTCATCCTTCTGATTTAGGATTTAGGATTTAGCTTAGTATCTGATGTAGCGTGTATATACAACCGAAAAATGGCCTTAGGAAGAGATAGATTGACCGTTCTTCCCCAGGGGCATTCATCTGAATACAGTCAAGAAGCAGCACACCTAAATATGAATTTGAATCTACGCTAATACGTTTTTATAGTGCTGATCATTCACCGAGGATGTTATCTTGTAGGAGGGAGATACTCAGGGGACTCTTAAAGTGTTAGGATAACCAATGTCTTGCAAAAACTGTATGAAAATTTGTGAATTAGTTTGAAGAAATACGATAAATGAAAACAAAGTTCCTGATCTTCCTCTAGTGAGTTAACCCTATATTTCAAAGTAATAGTTATAGCTATAAAGTTTTTTTCATTATAGATAACATAAAATATATCAATTTTGCTTTTGTTATTATTAAATGGATGAATCAATGAACGAATGCAGGAATGAAGGAATGAACAAACAAATGAAGGATTGAACAAACGAATAAAGAAATGAACAAACGAACGAACGATTGAACGAAGGAATGAATGATTCAGTGGCAGGTCCCTAAAGAGGGGTTTAATAAAATAATTTACACGGTTTTTCTTTGCCATTTTTCAGGAAAGGCAAGGACGTGATTGTACCACCGTCTTTCCAGCAGGTAAACGCGTTGTTCTTGTGTATTTTTCCTCTGTTTTTGTGTTTGCCAACGTGCTAGCCGAACCAAGAGGCGGTAGCTCTTAGAACTGTGTGTACGCGGGTTACGAGCTCCTGTAAGAAAAAATCTTGATTTCAGTTTAACTTTAGTTAACAATAGCCATTCTTCAAGAGCCCAGTCAGTGGAGAAAAAATCTTGATTTCAGCGTTACTTGGGTTAACAGTAACCATTCTCTTAGAGCTCAGTCAGTAGAGAAAAATGTTTCGATTTCAGCGTAATATGAGTTATCAATATCCATTCCTCAAGAGCCCAATCATATAAGCGTGAATGAATCAATTTATCAGTTATTTTTATATCAGCCAGTCACAGCACACTTTATTTAGGATTAGAGCCAATGAATGTGCGTGTTCTTAGTGCTTGCGCAGCCTTCCGGTCGTCCTTGTGTTTTTGTCTTGCTCGTTGGCACTTAGCGATAATTTTTCTCAACTAGTACAGGTTTGTGTTTTACTTTGTGCTTTCAAATTATTTTAAATATTATAGACAACTCAGGGTTTAGGTTGTTTTCGTCATCACCGTAAGTTGTTAATGGAGCTATAGTTAATCCGTGTTAATCTGCTCTGTATGGTGGCTCAAAATGTCAGCTCCTTATACACACTTACAGCAATAATAAAACCTTCAGCCTTGCTTTGTCCAAAGAATACATTGTACTCACTTGTCTAAAATTGTTATGTTAAGGATTTTTGCGTGGTATTTGTTCCTTTATTACCATTTCGTGTGGTTGAAAGTTACCAACGTCTTTTTCACTCATACTGTCTTCTGCAGCACCTTCGAATATATCATTTGCGCTCACGTTACGTAACAGATTGAAATGTTTTCTGTGCAGTTTTTTAGCTCTTCCGCGTCACTCAAGTCTCTAGATGTTTCTGACTGCCGGATTCCCCCCGAGGCTGTTGGGTAAGTTCAAGGAACTTGTATTTGAGAAAATGTTTGTACAGCGGTTGTTAACGTGATTACGTAGCGAAACAATCTTGCGGTTATATATGTACGTTATTAGGTGTTTATACAAAAACAAAGCGGTTGAAATTTTTAGGCTTCTCTTTCGCAATGGTATTAATTGCCTCACAACTTGTATCTGGGAATATGTTTGTACGGCGGTCGTTAGCGCGATTACGTAGCGAAACAATCTTGCGGTTATATATGTACGTAATTAGGTGTATACAAAAATAAAGTTCTTGAAATTTTTAGGTTTCAAACAATCTTGCGGTTATATATGGACGTAATTAGGCGTTTACAAAAATTGGCCTTGAAATTTTGAGGTTTCTGTTTCACAGGAAATAAAAAGAAGGAAAAATGAAATTAAATAAACGAAAATCTTTCATTAATATTGTTTGGAGCTAAAGTGTCAAGTTTAAAGATTAATTTAGAACTACACTTCTTCCCCGCACATTTCATTACCGTAATTGTGTTTAGTTAGACCACTAATGCGCATGCTTAGAAAAGGGTGTCCCGAAAGATTGAAATCCTGCGCAACTGCGTTTATAAGCGTTAAATCATGGCATTGAACATCTCAAGATATTTGACAAAGCGATCGCCCACTTTTTGTCATTTTTTTCGAATTATTTTTTTACATTCTGAACGTGAAATTAGGAGTGCTGCATAAATCATTAAAAATTGCAATTAATTGATTAGGGCCAGTAAGTTGTGAGTATGAAACAAAAAATGGACAAGATTTACAATTTCTGCACGAGCACTACAAAAACCAGAGATAAGTGAATGTTCCTTGGCCATTAGGCTCATAAATGGTTTAGCAAGCTATGCAAAACAATGACATAACTCAAACCTAACATTGCTTTTCTTGTTCAGGGCAATTTTGACCGGACTATCAGAGAACAACGTTGCCAATAATGTAGAATTAAATCTCAGTAAGAATGAGGTAAGAATGATACTTTAGAATATCAAGCTGCAGCATTCGTTCGTTTCTAATTATTTTTCTGAAACCGTGCATTTTTCAAGGTTTAATGGATCCGAAACCAATTGTAGAATTGCGTGCAGTTTAGGCCTCCTGCTGTTGAGCAGTAACTGTTTTGCTATTTTTTTCAGCAGCATTCTAGTTATGTCTGTTCAGATATCTGTCTGGTAATATGCGGTATGTAATTAAATGAAAATGTTAACTAATTAAGTTTTTATGTTGCAAAGCATCTGAAAATGTAGTACCATCCGGCATCGAAATAGTAGACCAACGCAAATTTCACATTCTGATTGGCTACTCAATAGAGGATTATTCTCGATAGTCCCGTTACAAGAAAAATAAATGCATTTTCAACTAGTGTATTACAACAGTTTGAACTTTTGACCGAAGATCTCTTCTCTCTCATTGTTGAAACAGAATCTTTGGTGTCAACCATTTTGTTTCTTTTGCTACATTACCAAATAATATAACTCTATCAAAACCAAGTTTGTGTACGTGATATCTTAAAAGATGGTATTGGAGGGCGCAAATTCGAAAAATGTCTGGAAGCTTTATCTTCACAACTCTTAATATTTTATTTTTCAAATTGCCAGAAACGTCTTTGGTACTGCTCATTCTGAAAATGGAAAAACTGATTTATATACTCGTTAAAAAGCTTAAATCAAAAAAAAAATAGTAAAAGATGTTTTCAAATATTTTGTTCCGTTCTTATCCAACGTTTTGAAATCTTGTTAATAGGTCGATACATACTTATATCTTAATCAGTCAGATATTAAAAGATTAGTCCATGCCTTTGTTACCTCTAAATTAGATAGTTGCAATGCACTACTTTATGGCCTTCCTTCAACACAAATTGATTTAGAGAATACAGAAAATACAGAATTCAGCAGCCCGCTTAGTAACAAGAACAAAGAAGTTTGATCACATATCTCCTGTCCTTCAGGACTTACACTGGCTAACTGTTAAAAATAGGATTATCTTCAAAATACTTCTTATGACATTTAAAGCTCTGAAGGGCTTAGCCACTAGTTATCTGTCTGAACTTCTCACTCCCTTTAGGCCGTTTCCCAATCTAAGATCAAGTAGTGCAAATTTTCTTGCTGTTCCCAGATGTAGAACAAAAACCTACGGAGAGAGAGCCTTTGCGGTCGCAGCACCCAGTTTATGGAACGGTCTGCCTGCCACAATTAGAAACACTGAATCATTGTCAGTTTTTAAATGCAAAGTGATGACATTTTTATTTAACAATTAGATTCTATCTTTTTAGGACTTATTGTAGTGATTATTTTAATTTTAGGGTATAATATTTTTGTAATTTTATTATTCCTGTAAAGATTTATGTAAGAGTGCAGAGACCGAGTTTAAGCGCTCCTAGAATGTATATATTATTATTATTATTATTATTATTATTATTATTTGATTCTGTGCATGTATTGTTTCAGTTGAGAGCAGCCGGCGCAGTGTCATTAGCAGAAGGAATACCAAAACTTAAGAACGTAAAGTTGTTGGACATCAGTGACAATGGTGGGTCAAGAAACTGTGAACAGTAGCTTTTTAGATCTACAAAGACAGTTGACAGTCTAGAATCGCACCTTTAAACCCGACTGTGAATTTAGGTCTTTTTAACATAAAACTTCTACATAGAAAAGGATGCAATTTGCAAGGAAAGAACAGTCAACAACACATACTCTAACAAGCTATATGCACCAGGCCAATGATCGCAGAAATACCTTTTGTTTGGATCTTGTCAAACATCTCAAAGGGCTTTGATAGGATAAATCACCACTGCCGCCTGGTTAGCCTAGCTGGTAAGGTGCCACACTTTCGTGTTGGAGGCTCAGGTTCGATTCCCGGCATGACCGACACTCAGGGTCTTAAAATAATTTATGAGGAGAAGGTGCTGCCTTTGCTCTGATATCTGCAATTAGTTGCCCTTCTTAGTGTGGGCCATGTGCTAACTGATTGGGTAAAATCCTTTTTGGCCAACAAAAGAAACTTAAGCTGTTTAGAAATACCACCTCTGGTGAGTCAGGTTGGCGTAGTGGTCATCAGTCGCGCCTCCCACCTCTACGAACCGGGATCGAGTCCGCACTTGGGCTGAGATTTGTCGATCTCAATCTGACTCCGAGGGTTTTTCTCCGGGTACTCCGGT
>JAOBBB020162244.1:0-12346 GCA_025331005.2 Zoanthus gigantus
ATAAGAATGTTCGTGATATGACACGCATAATATATTAAAGAAATTTTAAATGGGAACATCTGACAACAATAAGGAATAAAAAGTTAATTCGCGTTTCTAAATTTAAAACTGTTGGCGTAATAAATAAAGTTTGTGCTTAATTACAGAATACCTTGAAACATTCGCCGTACTATAAAAATAAGTGTACGGTTTTAAAAATCAAGAATAATAGTTGTGGGCCGGGGTATTTTGTAGTTACTCCAAATTTGGTCAAGATATAATCATAATGTACTCTACTTGTAAGTTAATATGAATATGAGTATATATTATATACATTTATATATTTATTTATTAATCTAATGCTGTATACTCATAGGTGCCTAATAAATTATGGGGGGGGGGGGGATAGGAATAAAATGGGGTCAGAATATTCAGGAAAACTTAATAAACAGGGAGGTCAAAGTTAACGGAAGGTTGGAATTTCTAGGAATAAAAGGGGCAAATTATTCAAAGTTGAGCACAAAGGATTGTCCAAACAGGGAATAACCATGCTTGGCCAAGCTGGTCACGCAGGTACAATGTGAGAGTGGCCCGAAAAACATTCCTGTTGCATACTTGGATTAAGTTAAACAAAACAGTTAAGATATAATTATTATTGACCGGGTGCACCAGGAGTGCAATTTCAGTTTTCAGTGAAGGTTTTGAGGACATATTTAACACTACAGATTTCTGTTGTTTTTACACTTTTGAGGCAGAGTGCTTAGATAATTACGCAAAAATAACGAGTGGGGGGGACCCTAATAAGTTCTGGAGGGATGGGAAAAAAAAAAATTTATAAGTGTCCTTCCTGAGAAGGAAGAGAACCTAAGAGAACTGGTTCATTTTTTTTTTTCAACAGATGATTTTTCTGATGTTCTAGAAAGAGCATACAAAGTTGGTGTTAAAAAGGTAAACAGTTTAAACATACAGTATGTCTTAGTATTTCATAGCTGGCATTTTAATATATTTTTTGTCTGCATTGAAATTAGCCTCATTAGCCCTGCTTAGAGAATATTTGTTTGTTTGACTCATAGACAACGTTGAGCTTTTGAGGATATGTTGAATGAAGAAAAACGAATATGAGAATGTTACCATTAATTTTATGAAATAAGTCTCTAGTTATGCAATAAAAGTATTACTGAGACTAATTAAATAATATAAACTGTAAGTTGCATGTTTGCTGTAAAAATATAATCATTTGATAACATAAATTTACATAAAGTTAAAATTTCATCTGTTGCCATCTTCAAATATAGTAGAATTAATTTTTAACCTCTAAACATGTCAATCAATGAAAATTTCCAGTGTTTTAGCCTTAGATTAAAAATTTTTTTTTTCAGCCATTTGTATAATTTTATCAAAATATAAGTTATTAGACTAAGTATAAACCTACTAACGGTCTAACACACATCCTGCATTCTGATTGGCTACTCTAGATACTAGAGGTCTATTTGTGATAGCGTACTAGTAGAGAAAAGGTGGCAGATCAAAATAGTAATGAGCCGCGTTTTGCTATAATATCAGAGGATTTCATCGCTAATTTAATTTGTACATCAGTTTTTGACCGATTAGTAGGTTTATACAAAACAATTAGACCTTTCGGCCTCATGGACTTCGAGTTTGAATAGCCCATTTGGCTTACGGCCTCATGGGCTATTGACTCTTAGTCCATTCGTCCTCGAGGTCTAATTGCTAAATATTCATGATAAGAAATATTTTGTTTCTTTGTGTGAGTTGATTTTTACTTTGCCCTATTTTGGTTTATGGCAAATGTATGACAACTAAGTCAGTCTGTATACTGGCAGTATAATGATAAGTCTGAATGTCAATGTACCCATGTAGTGCTGTCAAAACAAATATTCAATCATGATTTGTTTTAAGGCAGAGGAAGTATACAGTTTCTAGATAAAAATTAAAGTATTTGAGTTCTGATGAATTTTTTTTTGAAAATTTGTAGGCCTGCTCCAAGGATAGCATTAATTTTTTCTTCTATCACTTAAGTTTAAATTGCTTAGAACTATCATAATTCATTTGATACAATATTTGCAATTTCAATAAAGCTGCATGCAAGTTAAGATAAGTTAGAGAGATCCAGGGTTGAAAAATTGTTGCAGTGGGGTGGAGTTCAATCCATGCTCTATGCGATATTGTATTGCATTGCTCTCTTACCACTTAAGGGACTGTTTCCTTCAATTGATACAAGAATGAGCTTTACGTTGTTTCAGTCAATATCATGTTAACATCTCCAAATAAGCAACTGAGCCATAACTGGTGGGAGAATGGACATTACTGTCTGTATCTGTGAATGTCACTCAATAGTGTATATTTTTTAACAATATTTGACAGTATATGATTGACACTTGAGACTTCAGTTTGCTAATTGTACATATTGCTAATAATCATTTTACAAGCTCGGAAACAACCTTACATTTCATAGTTACTGATTTTGAGTTTGGTATTGTCATATCAACTAGATGCTTATAACAGGTGGAAATCTGACAGAAAGTAGAAGTGCATTGGAGCTAGCGAAACCAAATGGTAAGAAAAACAATATTATTGGGTTCATCAAAATTTTTAAATTTACCAGATGAGTTGATCACTATCTTTTATGATAATGTTTTTATTTCTTTACGGCTGCATGGTTGCTTCAGGTTTTAGAATGCCTAGCTTCTTGTAGCTTTGTTGTTCCAGGTTTGACTGGCTAGACCATTAAGATTTCTTTCTAAGTTGACTCAGGTTTTCGTCTTTACGAGGTCTCTACGAATGAATACCAGCTAATCTGTGGAGAACTAGTCTTTTTGAAGATCTCTAGAAGATTTTTGTATTTTCCAGGGAAAGACTAGCATGACAGTGTTAACACAGACTATTATAACTGGAAAATAACTGGAGATAAATACCTGGACAATTAGTTATTAAGTGTGTTAAAAAATTTAATTTTAGTTATGATAATTGGCAATATCAAATAATTGTTTAAAATAAAATATTTTTTTCTTGAACATTTTTTTAGATTCTCTTTACTGTACTGTCGGTTGTCATCCTACTCGATGTGGAGAGTTTGAGAAAGATGGACAAAATCCTGAGGAATATTTTGACCAGTTGGTTGTATTAGCACAAGAAAACAAGGGAAAAGTTATAGCAGTTGGAGAATGTGGGCTAGGTAAACTTTTGTTGTCCGAGAACTGTACTGCAAGTGCTTTTAATTAAAATGTTTTTATTAGCCAACAGTTGACAGTCTTCATTTGGACTGATCGATATTAAGTTTTTCTTCTCAATCTTTTTTAACTTGTTAAACATGCCAATAATGATTTTTCCAAAACAATTGATTTAATAATTATGTAATATTTAAATTCAGAGTTAAAATGTTTCATTATCACTATTATTTTAACTAGCCAGAGAGTTAAAAGGCTAAGGTTTTGTCTTTAGCCATTTGTGGCCATTGCGCGAGTTGCCCCATGAAAGTGCTAATGTTTTAAATGTCAGCTTTGTACTCTACTTACAGTGGTAATCAAACATTTTAACGAAGAGTTGATTAAATTTCAGTAATTACTCAGCTTAAATGCTCAAAATGTCAGCTTTGTACTCAACTTACAGAAAGATTTCAACCTACTGTTGTTATAGTAATAGTGTTGATTTATTGTAAGGATAGCTGTTGCTCAGCTCTAGATCTAATGTATCAGCTTGTTACTATACATGTACATACTTAAAACAGATGAAATGGTAAACATTTCAATTAAGAGTTGATTAAACTAAATTTCATATGCTCTACTCTAACACTTGAAATGTCAGTTTATACATGTAGTTTATAAATTAAAATGATTGACTTACAGCAATGATCAAACACTTAAACCAAGCCTTTAATTACAGTTGCTCTGACCTGTAGTCTTATCTGCCCTAATGCTTGAAATATCAGCTTTTCACTCTAACTCTGACTACTTACTGCAATTATTATAAACATTTTAGCCAAGAGTTTTTTAGTTGCTTGACCTAGATCTGCCCTAATCCTCATGGAAACATATCAGCTTATCACTCTACAAATGGCAATTAAAAAATTTTAACCAAGAGTTGTTTAATTACAGCAGCTGTTTCTCTGAACATTCTAAAAGCTGAAACCTGGGGGAGAGGGAGCTTCCATATTTTAAGCTACTGTATACAGGGCTGTGCTGTTCTTCTGAGTATACTTTTTGACCTTCTGATCATAAACTGGGTAATAAAACAACTATGCTTAAATCGATGCCCGAAGTTTTAAACAGGGTATAATAATGTTAATAAAAATGTCACCGTCACTATCACCAGTACATATGCCCCTTTATCCATCATAAACAGGGCTAGTTTGTAATAGTTTGTGCCATGCCATCCCCCTACTGATCCTATGTTTAGGGTTGCGCTGGATGGACAAGTGTTCATTTACATATTAACTATTTGAAGACTTAGTAGTCAAGGATATTAAATTTTGTGAATTATTCCTGTTATTATGTACAATTGTAATATTTTATTTTAACAAAATTATATTATAAGCAGGGTGCGATTTTTTACTAAAAATCATTAGCAGGGTATAGAAATATATAACTTTAATATCACAAACAGTGTCAGGGTTTTAGAGGTCGGCACTACACCCTTACCTTAATTAACTTAGAGTGAGTACCTTGAGGGTCAAAAGGTCAGCCTATTTCTCAACATATGGCAATGGTAAACATTTCAACCAAGAGCTGCATGATTAAATTATTGCTGCTCTACTCAAATGCATGAACTGTCAGCTTTGTATTCTACTTACGGCCATGACAATCAAACTTTTTCAATTTAGAATTGACTACTGTAAATCTGATGTATTCAATTTTATTTTAGTTGCCGATGCAGTTTAGACTATTCAACAGTCATTTAAAACAAGTAATAATTAAAATGATTAAGAAGTAGTTATTATTAGGCCAATATCAAGAACAAATAAATATTAATGTTAATTAATATTTCCGTATTCTCAATATTGGCCTAATCACTCTTTTGGGACTCATAGACTTATATTTAACAACTAATAAATAAATAATATTTATTATTATTAAATTATGCTTATCGATTTCCAGACTATGACCGTTTGCATTTTTGTTCTAAAGAACTTCAGTTAAAGTAAGTATATAGATTCTAAATACAGTTCAGTTTTATTGAATAGTGCTAGAAAGTTTACATTGAATATTAATGTAAAATGTTCAGTCTGGTTTGTTTAATTTTTTTTCAGTATACAGGTTATTTCTGTTGTAGTTCAATTTTTTTTCAAACCAGTCAGTTTTTTCAATCTTGTCAATTTTTTTTCAATCTTGTCAAATTTTTCAATCTTGTCAATTTTTTTCAATCATGTCAAATTTTTTCAATCTCATCAAATTTTTTCAATCTTGTTAATTTTTTCAATTTTGTTATTTTTTTTTTCAATCTTGTCAATTTTTTTCAATGTTGTCGATTTTTTTTAAACTGGTTTAATTTTGTGTCAGTTTTTGTTATCAGTTGTCTGAAAACGAGCCTGTATGCAGTAGAAAAATTGTAAAATTCCTTCCTCATTTCAGTCCACCCACTCCCTCACCCGTCTACCTATCAATTTCTACTTACCTCCCCTACGTACAACTCTACACATAAACAATTAAACTTACTGACTTTTGGATCTGTTCAATGGGTCTGTAGTCCTACTTCATCTCCAACTGACCACACAAGCAACTGTTTTGCTAGCCTAGTGGCCAATGGAGCTGGCGCGTATCTCTGGTTTCGGTAGTGTTAAGCGGACGAGTCTTTGACTCGCCTTGAACGGGATACTAATCCATCTTAGGTTAGCTCCCAGCAGATGCTGGTGACTCATTTACCCACACCGGAAGGATAGAAAGCTGTGTTAGCTTTGGTGGTAAAGAAGGCCGCACCAATGTTCAAATCTCGGCAGAGCTGGGATCGAACTGGGGACCTTGTGGTCGGAAGGCAGAGATCTTACCCGAACTGCGCCAACCATGCCCGCCTTCGATTCTAAAGAGGACAGGCGATTTTGTTGTTTGCGGATACTGTTGATTGGGCGGGCGTGGTTGGCGCAGTTGGAAAGATCTCTGCCTTGCGACCACAAGGTCCCCAGTTCAGTCCCCGGCTCTGCCGAGATTTGAACTGATTTGTGTGACTTTCTTTCTCGCCTAAGCCAACTCAGTTTTCCATCCTTCCGGGGTAGGTAAATGAGTACCAGCGTCTGCTGGGAGCTAACCTGCCATGGATTAGTGTCCCATCCAGGGGGAGTCAAAGACTCATCCGTTTAACACTACAGAAACCGGAGATTTAGCGCCCGCTCCATGGGCCACTAGGCTCGTAAAGGATTTGGCTTTGGATACTGTTAATGGTGGTGTCACATAGATCCGTACTTTGTTTGGTAATGCAGGCTATCTGTAGTGGCAATAATACACTGAGCTTATGTGGACCTAACCAGTAAAAACCCAGTAGCTATACAAATACCGTAAAACCTGGAAAACGAGCTGCCATGCCCATGGGCTCATTTTTGAGATGGGCTTTTTTTTTAGATCACTTTTGCAAAGTATACAGGGGGCTTATCGAGTACTTCAAAAACATTTTCAATATGATATTCGCCTTTGTTGTTTAACATATTTCTTAGTTAACAAATAAAGAAGCCTAATCTGTGTATTAGACTGAAAAGCATGATGGGTATTTGTATCAGCAGCGAGGCCAGTAATTTTAAAACAAGAATGACAACTTTTAACCTTTTCGGTTTATTTATATACATATTTCGGCGTTACTTACGCCATCATCAGTGTGAATATACAATGATTGTAAGTTGGTTTAAATAGTTTATATGAGCTGCTTTGGTCACATTGAGAGAATGGACAAGCGTTTCTGGGTTAGTAGATGCAGAGCAGTTGAGGTGTCAGGTTCAGCTGGTAGAGGAAATCCAAAGAAAACATGGGAAGAAGTGATAAGGATGGATTTGAGAGAAAGAAGAGTTAGCAAAGACCTGACTAGAGATAGGTTAGCTTGAAAGTCAATTTTCTGAAAACCGTCCAACGCATGCCAGCATGTAAAACGGACGTAAAACCGAATATGGTGATGATGAAGACATCCATATAATAGTAAGAAATACTATTAAGTCAAGACAGTTCTTCCATGGTGCTCATTGACCGACAGTAATGAATCCCAGGGGTTTTCACGGAGTATTATTACTGTAAATGGAGATAATATAATGTACCCCAAACAGTACAGTTAAAAATTAATCTATAAACATCCTTAACAATTTTTTTGCCATTTCCTTACATCTGCCCATTTTGATTTGCATCAAGCTTTTTTTGTTGGCAAACTTTTACAAAGACAAGTTGTTAATTTGTTTTTGTTGCCAGCTAAAATTTCAGATTTAATCAGTTATAACTACATATATTAGAAAAAAAAAGGAATTCTTAGACTAACAGGGAAAATATTTGTTCCTCATAATATCCAAAAAATCCCTCCCATTACTTTCAACTCTGAATCTGTCAACCCAAGAGTCATCCAATCTAATGCAGCCATTTTAATACCCAGGAGGCTACAACTCATTTTTGCCGTGGGCAATAAAACTTACCATTACCAAAAATTAACTAATAAATGCCCAGAATATCGATTAAATTTTAGGAGTTGTAGGGGAGAGGTAAATAGATACAAGGCATTTATTAGAGAGAGGCATTTATTTAACTTAAATGCTGACATCAACAAAATGAAGAACACTGCTAAGTAAAGCTCACTATATTTATTTGACACAACAAAACATATAACATTTTTTCCTGAGCCAGTGTTTTTCTATTTATTTACCATAGTTTTTGTCATGCACTTGCAGTTCTGTTGTCCAGGGTACTTTGAAACATTATTATGTAACCAAGCAAGCAAGAAAAGAAATAAGTTGTGAGATGTATGGAGATTTCCTTAGTTTTTGGGGTGATTCTCTGGGGGCACCTATTAGACACAGGGCATTTATTAGGCTTAGCTACAAAATTTCCAAGGAATTGTGTAAAATTCTTTCTGGAATTTCCCAAACAAAAGCTCTAAAGTCCTTTTTGAATTAATAACTAAAATTTTCAAAAACTTCTAAAATTCCTGCAAATTCTTTAAATTATATCTTATAGTGATACAACAGAAAACAATAAGCTGTAAACCGTAAAACGTTGGCTCACAAGAATCTGCAAAGTCTGCCATATTTGCTATCAAACAAAGATCCAGATTCTGAAACTACAGTGACAAACTGCTGCTTAGATGCACTGTAGAGCCCCTTTTGATGAATAACCACTGAAAAGGAAGGGATATGAACCCTGACCCCTCTCCTAGTAGGTTGGAATACAAACAATTTAGATATTCGCCTGTGAAAAATTTATAATATTTCAGGTGAAAGTTCAAATTATTGCTCTAAAATTTTTGAAATTGTCAACTTTTTTATAAAATTCCAGAGTTTCTAATTTTCTTTTTGACATCTAAAATTCTGAAAAACATTCCAAAAACTATGTAGCTATGCCTAGCATTTATTATCTATCTATTATTGTCTAATATAAACTTCGAGCATTAAGTGGGCATTTATTACTAAGATATTCATGAGGCATATTTGAGTGTGAGTTGTTGATTAGCTCATTTATGGTAATTACAAATTTAAAAGCAAGACGAACGAGTTTTAACACACTCTTTGATTATTTTCAAATACTGACTTCTTGTTGCAGAAAAATAATTTCAAGATCTATGAATCTTTCAACTTTTACTATGTTACTTAAGCCAAAATTCATGACATAAACTATCCCAGGTTAAAACTAACCAAAGTTATATCAACTGATTGAATGCTGTTTCAATATAAACCATTTTAAATGGTTATCGGTAATTGCTAAGTGTCAATCAAATGAAAAGCTTGACAAACTCAAGTTAGGCAAGACCAATTTGATTTCCAGTAGCATGGATTTTTTTAAAATTTACAGGGTCAGCCAGCCGGTCAAAATAAAAACAATGTTTTTTTAAAAACAATTTTGCTTTGATCAATTTTAAAAACAATTTCCATTAATTTTGTATTGTTTTCAAGGTTATGCTGCTAAGTAGAAGAACCGTACAAGGACCTCTGGCCCCTGCGCTTCCTCTTTTCACACATTTTCAGCCACTCAATAACAGAAGTTTATTACAAACACAAACCATTTTCACAAGTTATAAAAACATTATATATATGAATAGCTCAGCAGTTACTGTATAAAATTTCCTAAGTGAATTCATTATTGGGTAAAAATTATTACATCATCTATGCCATTTCCATCAATGTTGCATGCCACACATTTTGTGCATGTGATCAACTGCTCTTCCACAATCTTCTAACAGCCAGGCCTGGGATCTGTGCTATTGGAAATCAAATTGGTTTTGTCTTAATCTAATGCATGCAGACACACTTGTAAGTTTACACATCCAACCCAAAATAGCATGTAAAAACAAACCGAGCTTTGCTCCATGTTTATGTTCACATAATAAAAATAAATATTATTATTCAGCATTTCTGTGTATGAACAAAACAGGGGTGAACCTTATTTAATTTTAACCTGGGCTAAATAAGAATTAGTTTATGAGTTGTGAATTGGGTTTATGACAACAATTAACATTAACTCAGTACATGAAAAATTAAACTGATATTTAGATAAAACTTCTAAAGTAAGGTATAAATAAATACTAATAATTACTTCTCATAAAAAACATCTTGATTTTAACAATTTTTACATTCTTATTTTATATCTTGACATTGTAGCAGAGAAAACGATAATTGCATGATTTGTATATGATCTTTGGTATGATAACCTAAATTTCTAAATTCTTCATTATCTAATGAGCTGAATATCACAATTAATGATTTATATCCTAGGTTGAAAACCTTATGATCATCACTGCTGGTAGTGTACAATGATCCTTACAATTTATACACTACTTGCAGTAATGCTAATTTAGGTAAAATTTCCATATCAGGGCATACTTAATTATGCAGACAGTTAATGCATAAAAATCTCACCTATTCTTTATATAGCTAATCCTAACCTAACCCAACAAGATCCAGTAAGACCCAGTATGGAAATTATCCCCTAAATTATCTGTTATATCATCTATCACCAAAAACATATTTTGATGTATCACTCCTGGTATTAATGGCCAATACCAAGGCAAATCATGCCATTACCCTGCAAAATTCAAAAGTTCTGGGTTTAACTGCACTTAGTTCTATGAAAATATATTAAAGTACACATTACTGCATTTTACTCTGACTCTTGTTTTTATGCAAGCTTTGAAGACTGGATCAAACATTTTGCAACATTTTAATTTCAGTCTTCACCTAAAACCAGACAAGCAAGTCTTCATACTGTACATGCCATGGTTCCATTGCTACTGAGTAAAAATTGTATATTTGCCACGTGTTTTAGTTAAATATTCGCTTTACTTACAGCCAAACCATCGAAGAAGGTTGAAGAATTTGTTTTGTGTGTTAAAACCACTAATTCCTTTAAGAAGTGTCTAAGTTCACAAAATTCCAACAGAAGGATCCCAACATAAATATCCATTTATGGACAACTTGATCTCTTCAGCCGGATTTAATCAGTTTCAGTTGTCGTTTGGCGCTTAACATCTAACGCGTCCAGTTGCCAAGCACGTTTACTTAAAAACAATAGGGCTCCAATAATAGGGCTTCTTCCAACTGTTTTTAATATCTTGTACTCCTTTACGACGTTTTGAATTTACGGCTAAAAAACGCCACTGTCGAATGGATAAGAACGATTTTTGCAAGAGAAGTTTTGAAAATGATGACGCCATTCCGGCCCAAGAAATCGCTACGTAGAACATTCGTAGAAGAAGAGGCAATTCCCTAATCCACTGTAACATATCAAAATCACAGCGGCGATAAAAACGATTGTGCAGATGGTACATGGGCGTCTTTCAAGCAGGAAGCTTGCGAGATACAATGTCATGAACATAGAATGGTTGTGCAAGAGTAAAGGATTTACCGGCCTTGGAATCAGAAGCAATGGCAAAAGCCATTGTAAGCAATACATTGTCCTGCTAAAAGTGTTAAACAAAATTTGCAGTTGTTCTTCTTCGTAAATCCAACAAATTTTAACAGTGAAAACGAATCAAACGGCTCTAAAAATTCTTCGTTGTAAAACATGCACACACTTTCATCAGACGCGCACTGAATTGTGGTGAATGACGTCAAGTTAGTTTCTCAAAACAACGCGGGAGGGAACAACGGAGCGCAGATCGTCTAAACTGAGGAGGGAGGTGGCGGGCTCGAAAAATTAATAAGCGCGGCCAAATGACAAACTGCCCTCTGTATAGCCTGTGTAGCTGGCGGTCTTGTTGGGCGAAAACTTTGAAAACACCTACGGGCGCCACGTTGGACGAGTGTGGAAGACGGGCGAGAAAAAAAAAAAAAAAAATCAGTTAGGCCTCCACCCCACCCACCCCAGTAGCATTTTGAGCCTCTCCTCAGTCTTTTCGCTCCCATTTTAGAATTTTTTTCGCATTCTCACAAAACCGTCAGCTAGCTACACAGGCTACCCTCTGTAGCACTCGCCTTTTTGCGGGCCAAACGTTAAATGGAGCGAGCTGTAAATGTATTTGCCGCCCTGACTCTGATTGGGTGCTGAGATCGGCCTAACTTAACAACTTCAATCGGCCAGTGACATGAGGATACCATTTCAATGCCAAGTTGGCGCGAATTTTGTTTGTCGCCTTGTAGTTCTGTTTGAAAACTGGAGAAAGAAGCCCCAAATTTTAATCTTTTTTCTATTCAAAACTCGCATTTACACAACCAGCAACTGGATGAAATTGAGCAAAAACTGAAAAAACTCAAGCGAAAAACACCGCGAGAGCAAGTCAGCAAAGTAAAAATGCTGGAGAATGGTGTGCGAAAAGAACAATCATGAACAGTGGATCTCAAAACACTAAGTCCATCGGACTTGAGTGAAATTTTTCAAAAGTTCTTTGCCGAAGTGAAAACAGAGAAAGACCAAGCATTAACTATAAGTGGATTGACTGAAATTAGAGCAGCAATTCATCGCGATCTAAACTTTGCTCCACTCTGCCGAAACAAAGTAAACATTCTTGTTTAAAGAGAAAAAAACCCGCTACCAATGTGGCCATAGTGCCCAATATAGTGGCTTCAAGTTAGCTACATGCACGCTTGTGCTATCTATACCACAGGCAGCCCAAGCTAAATTTGTGTGATATTTGAAATGATTGTGACGGTTAATAAGACTTTATATGGGAAAATATTTGTTTTAAAAAATATCGAAAAATTGTTTTACAAATGACAGAAATAAAGTTTCCTTACCTTGAA
>JAOBBB020162332.1:0-12345 GCA_025331005.2 Zoanthus gigantus
CTTATGACGTCACACGTCATAAAGCAAAATCTTGAATAACTCGGCAACCAAGAATGCTATTACAATAAAATAAACGTCGTTATTCACCATTTTGAAAGCTCTTTTGATCAAGTTAATTAAAATTTTTGTGTCATATACACTTTAAAAGTGATTTCAAGCTGGATATAGATTATGTAGTAACTGAACATCGACTGAAACCATACTTTTGACTTCAGGCCTAACTCGCAATGCACTGTTGTTGTTTTGAAATAAAGAGTATGATTAATTTTACTGCGCTCACTCAGTAATAATGCGAATATTAGTCATTTCAACAAATAAAAGGTTTCTCTTTTCCTAACCGTTTAAGTCAAGTAAAATACAACAAAGCTCACTTCACAACCTCGTTGCTGTAAAACACAAAACAAAATCATTCGCGATTAAACTGTTAATTATTTTCAAAAAATAGTTTATAATATGTCCGTGCAAAATCGATTTGGTTTTGAACTGTTATTTCCATAGCTCACCTGATAAACCACGGCACTGATATCACAAACTCAAGGCCGGGTTTCAATCTCGTTAAAACCAGATTAATTTTTTATCAAAATTTCCCAGCTGCTTAACTCAATTATACACATTAGCAAAAAATTCACTTGTCGTCATGGTTAGAACGGCCTTACAAATTCTTACACAATTAAAACGAATTCGTCTTTACAAAAGTGATGTGCCTGGTATTTTATATTTCTTTTTTCTTAAAATCTCAGAAAAATGAATAAAACTTTAAAACTAAACATGTTTCGGCAACTCACATACCATCATCACCGTGCAACAGCTAGTTAGAAGTGCCATATATAAACTAAAAGTGCTAATTACACCGCGGTGTTGTTGAAAAATATAATTTTAAATTAACATGGTCGGCTTGTCCTAAAGGATATGCAAAGCCACTTTGATATTAAGTTGGAACGAGTTTCTGCATATTCGATAATTTTGAAGCAATTAGATGACGACATGCTACTGATGATGGCAAGTGACTTGCCGAAATATGTTTAGTTTTAGAGTTTTATTCATTTTTCTTAGATTTACAGTTAATCTGCTAATATGTAGACCTTTTTTCTTTAAGTTCAACCGTCTGGTTTTGCTTTGATTAAACAACAGTGAATAGAAACATTTCAGTGTAGCCGCAGCACGTAGTGTAATTATAAGGAGCTGACTTTCGGAGAATCAGCTCTTCGTCAGAACATTTCCTCCTAAAGCTGGTTATACTTTGTGTAGAACAAGAGTTTTTGTCCTGTCTTGTTTAGTCCTGAGCTTACCGTGTGACTTTTAATTTCTTCTTTAAGCCTGTTCACTTGTGCTTCTGCCTTTACGGCTCTTTGCTAAAAAAAATTGAAAGGCAAAAATGTTGTTTTTATGCTACATAATGGCAACAAATTTGATGCACCTAAATTTTTCAACCGGTGTATAGTTATGGCGGACTTATTCTAGACCTTCCTTTCCACGCAATATTTCTCACATAATCTTTCTCACATGACCTGCATGCACAGAGTATTCACGTGATGTATTTGTTTGAATTGACGAATCTCGTGTTAATTCTGCAAATTTGGTGAAATTTTTTTGAAACGGTGAAGAACTATAATGGTTTTTACTTAAAGACTCGCTTCTATGCTAACACAATCACGTGATTTTTTAAGGAACAGATTTGATGAAATTCCTTTCCAATCGATGAACGACTTATATTGTACAAATTTGATGAAAATACGTCGACACAGCCCACCGAAAAAAAAACCGTATTTTCAGAGCCTCGTTTCCATGTTAAGTAATCATACTCCCGTAAGTTCGCCACTCAGTGTAGGTTACGGAAGTGCCACTAAGATTTTTCATGTTCTTTTATTAAGGACCCCTCCACATGTTTAAGCTAGTGGTTTGCCCCAGTCTGAAAGTCGCACGGGACTTAAATAACATGCTCCTGGATTATGAGTTGCACAGCTTGTAATGCCGATTTTAATTTTTGGGTGATGAAGAATGCATTCTCAAAATTAAGAACACCAACTGTGGTTAATTCAAGGCTCTTCTCCACCATGTGAATCATGTTCTCCAGTGCTGCGGTTTCTTCTTTTTCCCTCTTCTCAATAAACACCAGCTTCTTTTCAAGCGCCGTGACTCTGTCGGAAAAAAAAACGAAACACCTTCGAATAAAAAAATTCTGCCAAGTACGTGAACAAAAAGACAGGGCAACTAGGTTATATCTTAGCAGGTAATTATTTAAATTGTCATAAATGGATGCTGTGTCGGTGTTTCAATAGGGTCAATTTGATAAATTTATAAGTTTTATACCGTCGTGCAAAGAATTTTAACTGTAGTAATCATTTTAACTATAAATACAATAAGCTACATAAAGAAAATTTTAAAGCTAACTGATGATGAAATTAATGGTCTTATTGGTATTTAAAATTCTGTAAGTTTCTTTACGTTATACGCCAAAATTTTATTCTTTCGCATATAGTACATAAACTGAAGGCACCGTTGGCGCAGATGAAAAGATCTCTGCTTAATTTCTGACCACAAGTCCGCTGACCCAGTTCGATCCCGGCTCTGCTGAGATTTGAATATTTGTGTGATCTTCTTTTCTGCCTTAGCTAACTCAGCTTTCCACCCTTCCGGGGTAGGTAAATGAGTACCAGCGTATGCTGGGAGCTAACCTGCGATGGATTAGTGTCCCGTCCAGAGGGATTCCAAGATTCTCATCCGCTTACCACTAGAGAAACCGGAGATAAGCGCCGGCTCCATGGACCACTAGGCTCGTAAAGGATTTAGCTTTTAGCAAACATAAACTGCGAATAAGAGGTTTCTAGATATCAACCAAGAATTTCAAATTAAGTGTACAGATAGCAATACACCTGTCGATACCACCTGAAAATAATTAGGGTTATGGTATGGATTATTTAATAATTAAAGGTATTTCTATACAATTGCCGTTGGAAAGAAGCACAAGCATGGAATTCTGCTCACTCAAAATTTATCCCCTGAGCACAAAACTTAATTTAATGTAATGAATACTCTTGAAACCGGAGTTCTAGTCATGATAAAACAGATCGAAACCAATTCGAATATCATTTATTACTAAATTATAATAATACAAAGAATATCTAATATTAAAAATAATCATAATAAATTATTCATTACAAAATTTTAAATTTTGTCACACTCTGTTTTTATATTTTGAGGGTGCTACTTCAAAGTTGGCGATTGGTTAGAAAAATAAACTTTCAGTAACTATAGAATTTTTAAGTTCTAACCTCTTCTTTTCTTTATTCTTTTCCTTAACAGCTTCAAGTAATTTCTCTTTTAGATGCTCGTTTTCTTTCCTCAGCTTTTGACAGAGCAAACAAAGTTAATTAGTTTCTTACAAAGTATTAGCAATACGAAAGTACAGAGTTGAAAGCATGCAAGTATATCATATTTGAACAAATGATCAAAATAGCAACTAATCACAAAATGACAGTCCAGTGCCAATTAACCGGGCACTACAGAATGCTCTGACTCGACTCCAGGCTGGATGCTCTCCTTCAACATCAACTGAACTGGATGGTTAAGTTCGACCTCAACCGGACTGGACGCTCTGGTTGGACTCCAATCTTGATGCTCTGGTTCCTCATCAACTGAGCAGGACGCTTTGGTTTGATATCAACTGAGCAGGACATTCTGGTTCGACTCCAGGCTGGATGCTCTGGTTAAACATCAACCGAGCAGGACACTAGTTTGACTCCAAGCTGGATGCTCAGGTTTGACATCAACCGAGCACGACATTCTGGTACAACTACAAGATGGATGCTCTAGTTCGACATCAACAGAGAAGGAAGCTCTGGTTCGACTCCAAGCTGGATGCTCTGGTTCCACATCAACTGAGCAGGATGCTTTGATTCGACATCAACCGAGCAGGACGTTCTGGTTTGACTCCAAGCTGGACCCTCAGGTTCGACATCAATCGAGCATGACATTCTGGTACAACTACAAGATGGATGCTCTAGTTTGACATCAACAGAGAAGGATGCTCTGTTTCGACTCCAAGTTGGAATAAATTTAGGGTCTTAAAGAGATTGAGAAGAAGTGCTAGTGTTGCTATATCATTTACGTAAGAGTTTGAGCCTAATGTGAGTGTTTTTTTCAAAGACATCTGCGTGCTGGCCACACATTGAAAGAGAAACTTTAATACTGCTTGAGGCAATGCTGAGTTGTGGAAAAAAGCCATCCATGAGGAACAGAGTATAGCAGAAACATATAATAGTTTCTATATAACAAAAATTAATTAACAAGAATTCCCATTTATGCAATTACATCTAGAAACGTAGATGGTTAAAGATACCAAGAATGATATTTCGAAAAAAAAGACCTTTGGAATTAGTTCATACATGTTTGCTAAGTACATTTAAGAAAGATCTAAACCACTGTAACTTATAGAAAACATTAAAAACTAAGATAGGTGTAATGAAATTTCGTTTGACGGAGTTTTTTTCTTCTCTATTTCATGCGTTGTACCCAGTGGTTTCAATAATATAATCAAGTGAAGATTAATTATACCCAGTGGTTCGCCTTACCAAATGAACCTCCTCAAGTTGCGATGATAAGTTATCAGCTTGTGCAACAATGTAACTGCCTGACTGTGCAGTTGCTAAGCCATGTTCAGAATCATTAGCGAAACCTTCAGAGTCAGATGAGTGGGAACCTGAATCATCAAGATATACATAGTATGAAGGCTTCCCATCTGTCATATCTGGATCAACCTAACAAGTGGAAGTGATCATTAACAGAGCCATTATATTATAATCAGTATTACTAGAAGTTATCATACATTAAAGATATACGTTTGATTGAACTGCGCTGACAGCAAACACACAGCTTAGGTAATGAAACTTTATTTCTGCTTTTTGCAGAATTTTTACGATTTCTCAAAAACAACATTTCTACTGATGAAAAACTTACAAACAATCATGTTTAAAACTGGTTTGTTCCTATACAAAGATAGCTGGGGCTGCCTGTGTAGCTTCAAGCTTTATTGTCCTCAGTTCGATTTCAGCAATGCTCACTTGATCGTTTTTTTTTCTCAGTATTTAAATTATAGTCTAAATAGTCATAAAGAAATTATTTTTCCCTTTTTTCACATCTATCTCACAGTTAATGAAAGTGCATAACAGATTGTAAAGACATTGATACAAAACAATTTTGGATAATTTTCTAGATGAATTTACCGTTTTGACTAACACATCAGAAATGTTGATCAATATTTTCTAGCGAGTCTGACATAAAGCACGTTTCTTTTCTAAAAACTATATCACTGCTCAATTTTCTTATGCTATGTAAAAAAAATATCGCCACTCATAATTTGTTTTACAGCTTCATTTACTTGCAACGTCGAATTGCGAAAACGTTGTTCAAAGCATATGAAGCATATTTTTATGGCTAGAATGCTGAAAACACATACAAACCCACTACACACTGCTCACTGTAGACCAACCCTAACAAATGTCCAGTGTTTTAGAAACAGGTTGGTCCAAGAACTTTAAAAGTTCCGAGTTTACACAGTAATATATATGTGTTTAATAGTTAGAGTTCATTAGTTCCTTGTATTTTACAAACAAAAGATCTACAGTTTACCACTGTATTTGAGAATATCAAGTTCTGCAAATATTCAACAAGGAGTGTTCTGCTGCTCTGCTTATGCAGTAGACCTCCAGATATCTGTTTTCATGTATTTGGATACCTGTTTCACACATGGCTTTCCTGTGTAAGATGTGGTTTTGAAGAAAACAAGCGAACGTGTCACCATTTGTCTAGTTTGTTTATTGTCATGTAATCACTGTCGACAAACAGGGGATTTTGTTAACCAAAAATAAGTCTAAAATAGATACCTAGGAGTGAAAATGCCTAGAACGGAGTTGTTGAACAGAACAGCCTAGTAGCATCAGAAAAGTTTAGAAATATGTTCTGGTACGTACTGGGAGTTGTACATCGACCAACTGGATTTCTTCTTCAATGCTAACAGTATCAACGGCGCAAAAACAAAGAAAGCAGTCTTACTCACCAACATTCCTACCCAAACCTACCCCCTTAGCTGAACCGAAGTACATCTCTTTGGAGTACCTGGGCCATGTCATCTCTGCCAGTGGTCTACACCAGGCACTCTCCGAAGTAAAAGCTATAGTGGATATATGCCCACTCCAGGGGACGTCACACAACTCCAATCATTCTTTGGTATGGTGCAATATTACTCCAGATTCTTACCAAAGCTTTCCACAACACTAGCACCTTTGAATCTGCTGCTACACAGGGGAGTGACCTGGCACTGGACAGACCAGAAGGAGAAGTGTTCTCAGAAAGTTTTAAAATAGTTTGCTACTGGAAAATAATGTTCTTGCACATTATGACCCTACCCTACCTTTGATTGTGGCTAGTGACAGTTTTGCTTACAGACTTGGAGTGGTCTTATCACACCTGATGCCTGATGGTTCTAAAAAAGCAATTGCCTACACTTCTCGCACTGTCTTAGAGAGAGAAGCAGTACGCTCAAATTGAAAAGAAAGCTTTATCCATTATCTGCGGAGTCCAGATTGTTCAGGCCTACCTAGAAGGATGGAAGTTTACTCTGGTAACAGATCATAAACCGCTAAAGTACATTATGGATCCTGGTAAAGCCATTCCCATCACAACTGCAGCTAGACTCCAACCTCAGTGTTTGTTTTTTGAAGCATTCTTCTATGATATCAAGTTTTGAGGAACACTACAGCACGTGAACTGTGATGAACTTTCTCATTTCTAACCGTAGCTGTTTCTTCAACTGAAGCACCAGATGAGGCTGAAGTGTACAAGGTAACTGTGGTGGAAGCCCTACCGGTGAAGGAGAAAAACCTAAGGTTGTATACACAAAGGGATCCAGTGCTTTCATGAGTTCTGAAACTAGTTCAATCAGGGTGGAGTTCGGATGATTATGATCCAGAAGTAAAGCCTTACCTACAACACAAAGATGAAATCTCAGTACATCATGGCGAGATCCTAGTGTGTAGACTCAGTCATAGTACCCCACAAACACAATCCACGAAGGAAATATTGGAATGGTCAAGCATGTGGATACGTACAGTATGGTGGCCAAACCTTGACAAAGACATCAGTTTGCACTGATGTACACTCAAAGAGGCCAGAGATTGTCTGGCAACAACTGCTGAGGAGACCGTAGAAACTGAAGAGATGGTAGAAACACTGCATTCCATCTTCTCTAGGATGGGCCTCACAGAGCAGCTTGTATCCGACAATGGGTCACTGTTTACTTCCGTCAGCTACTTGATGAAAACGGTATAAAATTATGGCATGCCATGGGTGCGTTTTACCATTCCTCTACAAATGGCTTGGAGGAAAGATCTGTCCAAAATTTCAAGCATGCATTTAAGGCTGACAAAATTAATATGATCATCGAACAATGCAACACCACCTGGATAGTTTCTTACTTGTCTACTACTGTAGTCAGCCCAGCACAACTTCTGTTTGGACAGGAAGGTGAAGAGAAAGCTTCTCCAGAATGAATTAAGCCACTTACTGTATTGTCAGAAGGTCAGAAGGTCAGAAGGTATGGATTAGAAGTTATCGTCCAGGTCTGAAATCGGTGAGTGGAACCATGTTAACACTTTAAACCCCGATATTGTATAAAATTGCTAAACATCACACCATTAGACAGATCTGGAACAACATGTGGAACAACTGTGGACTTGTGAGTCAAAAGACTCACTATGAGAGGAACTGAAGCATCTATAGACGAGTGTTTCATTTCTACCAACAAGGATTCTGAACTAACTGTTGTAACCACCAAGGAATCATTGCCAGCTGATTCACCAGAACCCTCTCAAATACCTAGTACAGTTGCTGCTCCAAGAACCACAAGGTCTGGACATATTGTAATGTTCAACAGCTACCAAGTTCAAGTACTTTCACTTAATTATAACTTTGAACACGTCATAAATGTTGAACATGTACACCTGAACACTGTTGTTGATCAGGACTGTTTAGTCAAATTTTGTAAACTATCTAGCCATAGTGTGAAAATGTTATGTACTAGGATACCTGTTTCACAAATGGGTTTCCTGGGTAACATTTGGTTTTGAAGCAAACAAGTGAACCACCATTAAATGTCTAGTATGTTTATTATCACTTAGTTTGCCTTGGAGAATAAAACGTAACAATATCTAACAAAAGTCATTAGGGCTTACAATTGTGGAACATATACATGCATGTTTCTGTTGGTGGCAAACATTAAAACATTCGTTATTAAGTAAATCTACAAAATCTGACAGTTCTTTCCAAGAGAGCTCTGGATTCTCACTTGTTGAATGTTGGTAAAAACTTATTTTAGCAAATCTGGCTTGAAATTGTCATTGATCTTTGCTGCAGATACATATATACTATAATTCTAAATCTATTTTGCTGACTTTTCAAGGGTTAAAGAAACTGACATTTAAACCTGGTTTTTGGGTTGCCAATCTAGTGTGAGGTTCTACTACATAAAGCTACACTGACTCTTTAATTAATGAGAAGGATGTGCCTCTAATCTAACATCTGCAAAATGACTCTAGGAATGTTAAACTAAAGATCCAGTTTCTTGACCAAAAACATATTATAACTACATTTGCTTGCAGGCACACTACTTGGAGTTAACAAATTGTGATCAGTTTGTAAATTGCTTGCTCCATGCTTACCATCTGCTCCCTTTTTGTTCACGAGCAAAAGGTGTTTACGAATGGTACTATAACAGTATCTAGCAAAACAGACAGTTGTTTGTACCACAAGAAAATGAAGTTAACATCTTTCTTACATCCAAAACACTAGAAGTTAAAATTTGTATGCTTGGAGAGTGCAAAAAATAAATTGTTTAACTTCAGATTCCATATTTTAGGCTAAGAGTATTAATTGCTTAAAACCCCAAAATTTTGCAGTATTTCTAAAGAATAGGCTAGGATGCTCATTAGCTTGAAAGTTGCTGTCAAATCAGCCAATTAAGTTCCACTCCTTTCATGTTTGTCTTCACTCACACTCACTATGTCTTATGTATAGGAAATGTGAAAAAATACCCTAAAAGCAGCAAAGCATAAAAATATTTGACCCTAAAAAATACCGTTTCAATAATAAAAATAATTTCGATTTTTCTCAGGCTGCAAACCCCTAAAAATACCAAATTGCCAATTTCAACTCGTAAAATACAACCGATAATATTAATATAAATTTATCAAGTTTGAGTAAATTGAATTAATTGTGAAAAAGCACATGTTAAATAAATGCTTCTACAATGCACTTACATCATACACACTTGGAACTGGTTTTATTTCATGAACCTCATCATCAATAATCTGTAAAATAATTTAAAATCAATAAAATTAGTTAAAAAAATCTTGTCTATAATAAATGTGTTTTTATAGTTCTATGAAGCATGAAAATGAAGTGAGTGATGTGATTGGCTGTTTCCAAGTTGTGAGAACTGACAGTTTCACAAAAGATATAAACTAAACTGTTTAATACATAATTTATGCACTTGACATATCATTTTTCTCTTTGTTAAATCAGATTTAATAATAGTTTTATAAAAGAAATAAAATGTGTTCTCCGTGCCTTCATAGCCTGTTTAAAACATTGGTAAAGTTTGTGAAAATTCAAAATTATATTGAGCAGGTCAAAGTGCTAACCTGCATCTGGGGTATTACTGATCCTCTTTTGAATTCTTCCAAATGTTTGCCTAGTAAATAGTTGGGTTTCACCAGGCTATGGAGACACGGATCAGAGAAAATGTTTATATTTATCTTATTAAGTAAAACAAATGGAGCAATGGGTCATGAGTTAATAAAAGGTTCTTTATTGAAATCATTGTCAGTGAGATCTTAACAAAAGATAAGCAAACATTATTTAAGAATATATTTGTGAAGGAAAATCATGATGTTTTCTACATGATAATGCTAGGTTCATTTAAAAAAAAACAGGTCTCAAGGGGCAAAATAGATTAACTACAGGAATTCAAAATCAATGAACTTAAGGCTAATGGTTTAAAATGGGCTAGTATTAATTAAGCTTCTAGTCCACAAGACGGAGAGGTTTAACTGTTTTAAATGTCATTTATTTAGTAATCACACATTCACCAAAAATGGTTGGATGAAACGTTATTCATCATAAGGTGAAGGAATACTTTTTTTATTAAATGAATATATAAGGAATCAAGAAATTAGCAAACTATATTCTCTGTTATATGGCAATGGGGAACAATTCCAGAAAAAATAACCAAGTCTTTAGTTAATAATGAATTGCTTAGCCAATCACAGCCACCTAATGGGGGATATTATTCAATATGTAGTACATCTTAACTTATTATACATATTTACTACCTTTAATACTCTTTTTTGTCTTGACGCAACATCTTTAGCCATAAAGTTTTTATAGGAAAAAGGATTTTCACCTCCATCTTCAGTGTCTTCTTGGTGGTGTGGTTCTTGCATGTTATATCCTTAAAACACAAAAAAACAAAAACTCTCAACAATTCATGGTTTATACACCCTAGCAAGTTCAACCCATTTCTGAGCTAGTTTTTCATTGAAGGTAGTGCTTATCTCTGGTTTCCGTAGCATTAAGACAGATGAAGGTCTTTGACTCCCCTAGGATAGAAAACTAATCCATTAAAAGTTAGCTCAACCAGTAGACACTGGTACACTGTAACTCTTTTTACTTGACTCAGAAGGACGGAAAATGAGTCAGCAAAAGTTCCACAAAGTTTCAAATCTTGGCAGAGGTGGGGATAAAACCATGCAAGAACCTTGTGGCCTGGTATTTAAAAAAGGCACCAAGCTAATTCTATAGCTAGGACTGGAGTGAAGTGGCTCATGGAGCCAAAGTTATCTTCGGCTCCTGCAATGTTTTGTATTCAGAGTATTTCACTCTCCCAGCTGGCCAGGATAATAAGCTAGAATGAAAGTTAACTGCCAGCAGACACTGGTACTCATTAAATGATCTCAGAAGAATGAAAAGTTTTGTCAGCTTTGGCAAAACAGAAAGTTGTACAAATATTCGAATCTTAGCATGGGATGAACTCTGGAACCTTGTGGCTGGAAGGGTGAGATCTTAAAAAAATATGCAAAACACTTACTGTACCTGTAAGTGATTTTTGGATAAAAATAGACTATTTACCTGAAACAAATGAATCTCTAAATTTATCTTCAATTCCTTACCAAGTTGTCTGAAGTTGATGATCTTAGGCAACTAATTTTGCACCCTGAAACAACTTAGTACATACATTTACCCAGCCATCTCTTTTTGAAGATAAAGTTTGAAGGTAAGCATTTATTGATTTTTTTGTCATGTCAGATAAATTGCAAGAACATGGCAGACCACAAGGAAATTGCTTTTAAAATCTTTTATATCTAATATAATTAGTCTTTTATATCTAATATAATTAGAGTGACTGTACTTACAACTCAAAGAAAACTGGAATTAATAACAATAATTAGCATTAATAATTATTTTAAATGGTTATCAATTAGATAACACAGCTAGAGAGTGAATTAGTCTGCTGAGCAAAACTAATCTTCCTATTGAGCCATCTCATTTTAGGTAACAAGCTTGACAAAAATAACTTGACACCTAAATAAAGTCATTAAATATTATTATTAACCATATATAATTAACTATATTATTATTATTATTATTATTATTATCATTATTATTATTATTATTATATTGCATTTAATAATAGATTGGTTTTTAAACGCAGTATGCATAGTGTACATAAACACAATGATTTGTCAAAATCAAGGATATGCCCCTAGCGTCTTAACTTTAGAATACCCCGCATATATCGTTCTACTCATGAAAAATGCACGGACAACCTAACCAAGTGCAATAGCTGCGGGATGAATTTATTACAACGCTCAGCACATTTACAAAGACTACTAGTACTAACCTTCGGCTTTGTTTTGCTTAACAGTTGTCACATCAGGGAAAGGTGATTCGCCCTCAAAAATATCTGCATTTTTCCCTTTCTTGATTTTATGTGGCTTCTTGTTTGGATTTTTATAAACTTGTGATTCTTCGCTCTTTTTCTCAACGAATTTTTTGAAAGAAAACGGGTTATCTTTTAACTCACCATCTTCATCCGCCATTTTTTGCTAGTGCCAGTCTACAGAAAGGCAAACGGCCTCCGTAAACATTTTTGTGTGGGATACCTGTGGTATCTCACACTATTGCTGTCGGCTGTGTGAAGAACTAGCCATGCATTATCGGGAAATCTACGGAAATTGTCCGAGCTATACGAAAGGCAGCCAACTTCATTCGACTCAACAACTTGAGTGAGAA
>JAOBBB020162419.1:0-12344 GCA_025331005.2 Zoanthus gigantus
CGCGCCCCCCCACTGCCCGCCCACCCTGGCCGCCTATTTTTCCAAACTTACGGGGGGGGGGGGGCATGCCCCCAGACCCCCCTACTCTTTCTCACTCATTTTTCTAATTACAACTTGACAGGTCTGCTTCTTCTTAAACTTAAAGCCTTGTTTCTCTAAATTTGTCGATAGGCACTTCTTTCTTTTTTTTACTGAATTCTCTTTTACCACTGCAAATTCTAGCACATCTCACCAGTTGAGATATGTATATATGCCGTACGCTGAATTCTTTGTGATGTTGCTGTCAAGATATGGAAAGTTCACCATCTTGAAATTGAAGTCCTCTCTCTTGTCATAAATGTTGGTCTTTATTCCTTCCGTACCTTCTTCAATGTTAATATTTGTATCTAGATAAGTATCTAGATAATGTTATTTCTGCGATCGTGGGATTGGAATGTGTCCAAAATGTTTCAATTCCAATTATGCAACTTTACGAGCTCTTCACTTTATATTCGTGTTTACAATATAGGAGGTGAGATTCAGATTGACACGGAGATCATGAACATTTTTTAATGATTTATTGCTTTAAAGACTAAAATGTGAATGTTATAGAATCGCCCATCTTGGAATTATGAAGTTTTATTGACCAGCAAGAATATTGGCGAGGTATGAGAGGGGGAGATCCGGAACCCCTGGCTACGCCCCAGCGAACATGTGCATGCATTTCACACATTCTAGAATCCACCAAAAGTTCCAGAAACAACGCGTAGGAAGCACCGTGGGTTTTTCTCTCCTTAAACCCCGACCTTTGCTTTTGAACGTTTCGCTATATTCCCTTTCTAAGTTGATTCACCAGAAAAGGATACAAATTACCCCAAAGAAAACTTTTACATTAACCGCGTCTCTGTTGATGACAGAGACGCGACAACAATTGACAAAATTTGTATTACCACTAAACTGAAAATCTTTGTGTTTCAAAGGATTAGCGCTGGTCTGCGCTGTTCGTTTGACATCTGCGATTGTGGGTGATCGCTTGCGATCGTCGCAGATCACCATGGCCAGTTTTCACGTTGAAACACCAAACTCGGGAAAGGAATAATAATGTGATATACTTGCTGTTAGGAAGTGGTCGTTGTGTCGTATCGTTTTAGGGTGCATTAATCTAAATTTGGAAAATAAATTTTGTTTTATTTCGTATTTCAATAAATATAAAGATAATATTACTAGCAGAACCATCCAGTTTGATGAAATAAAATTCTTGTTTCAAAAAGTGTGCATAAAATTTGTTAGAAGAAAGCGAACTCAGTTTCAGTTGTGAATTTTGCCAGCTTGTTCGGGAATGTAGACATAAAATTTGGTTGTTTTTTCCTCCGGTTTGATGAAATAAAATTGTTTCAAAAAGTGTTTTGTTTTTCCTTAGAACTGCATTAAAAAGGTTATAGAGAGCTTAAAAACTCTACTATGCTGAATAAAGGATACTGTTTTTTTAGAAAAAAGTGAGTGCATTGTTCAGTCGTATCGCATTTTCATTTTGTTTCAGCTTGCTACAGTGTAGTGTGAAGAACAATATTAGTATCAGTACTGGCAGTGGAATCCTTGGAGCTTCAATTATATTTGTTTTCCTTTTCTTCGCGTTTAAATTAAATAGAACTTGGCAAAAAGCATATCACCGTAACCTTGAGGCACTTTTCAAAACAACAGCAACTTGTCATGTTTTTTAAATGCTTGGCTCTTAAAAGAAGTTGAAAGTTGTGAATAATATTAATCGAGTCCTCACACCAGAGTTGCGCTTCAGTGACCTTTTTGTTCAAGAAAAGAATTACCATTTTAAAGTACAGCAATAAATATTCATATTCACGGATTTTGACTTCTCTTTATGCGATAATCTATGAAAATAGAAGCGTCGGTGGATGTTCCTTTAAAGTCACCCCGCCACTAGAAAGAAGCATTCTCTCATGAAACGAAATTCCGCGCAGATGAAACGGCGTTCGGCTTCAAGTTAATATTTAATTACCGTTTAACACACGCCGCTGACAAACAATAGCTAGCGAAAGAAAAATGCTGATTTGAAGATATCGAGGTTTGACAATCGTTCTTTTTTTGTCGTTCGCCAGATTCATACTTCTTAAAGATCAAGCCAAAGAATAGAGTTCTGGAGTAAGCAGGGAATATGGAAATTTTATCACAACTGAGCGGATAAAATTCGTATCTGTTTGTCAAAGCAGTCGAAATGGTAACAGTCTGATACTTCTTAAAAAATTTTGCGACAGGGACCTTCAAAGTTAAGGCGTTATGCATGAATGTTTGTCGTTATTGTGTGCTTTTACATAATAATCCTACTGCTGTTCTTTTCACAGGTAAAAATGTTTTCGACCTCAATTTTTCTGTGCTTTTTCGTATTCCTTCATTCATCTCATTGCGCAGTTAACATTGGATATCAAAATGGATCGCAAACATCAAACAGAACTTCTTTTAAGGTTTTTAGCTGTGAGTGGAAGGATTTAAAATTTAATATTACGTATGGGCCAGCAATCGCTTGCATTCTAGCTGTGGTAATCGGTGGATTTCAACTCTTTGTTGGTAAGTTACATTTTGAAATTTTAAGGGCCTTCGTCAGCCGTTATCAAATAATCTAATCCAAGTTTGAGAAGTCTCTCTTTAAAAGCTATTACTTTATCAACTGAATAAAAATTGTTTGATCCTATTATTCATGTAAGCAATTTAGATTCAAACTTGATAATTTCATAACTATATTTGCCCATGTGGTTTTTAATTTTTTTTTAGTTTTAGATTCTTACAAAACCATCAAGTCGAGTTCGTGGCGATCTATTATATTTAAGCGTCTTGAAATCGAAAAAAACTTTATTAGTTCGTTACTGTTCAAGACCACCAAAAAATAAATGTTAGAAACTGATGTCTAAATGCATTAGGAAAACAAATTTATAAGCAGTATACTGAAAACCTGAGGTTGTTTTTTGCTTGTGATTGAAACAATTAAATGCGAAAATTAGTGTTTTTCGCAAGATTTCATGCTGTTTGTTCTGCGGGAAGTGAATGTTTTCATGAATTGACTGTTTAGTAAGTGTGTTGGAATTTGTTATTGTCTGATAAGAAATTCTCCAAGCTACTGTTTTGAATAACGAAAATTTCGGATAGAACTACTCATACTTCGAAAATGGCGAGCTAACGATACAATAATCTGCTTTTGTTATATTATATAAGTATTAGTTCGCCAAGGTGATATATGTTTCAATGTTTGGCTTCCATTTATTAATTAAGTTATCAAAATTTACATAATAATATAGTAGGACTTATTTATTGACAAAGATGCAAGCTTTAAATCTTTCTTAATGTTAAGTTCCAAATTGAAGTTTTTGGTTAACTATTTGAAAATACTGTATTAACAATAAAATGTATAAAAAGCTAAGGTTAATGATATATAAATATATATGATTGATTTATTTTACCAAAATACTGAAAATACATTGAATCTATACACTGCCTAATGTATTGGGTCATCAGATAAAAAGATTAAAAATTGTAAACTAAGCTATTGTAGAGGGAGAGAGCTAAGGTAATTTTTGTGACCTGTAAAACTTGTTTGCAGGGGTTTCATTTAAGAAATAAAACATGTTCTCTGTGCCTTCATAGCCTGATGAAAACCAAGGTGAAGATTTGGGAGAATTCGAGAGTAGATCAGTGAAAACCCGAGATGCAGTTGAGGGTTTTCTCCTGCTCAAGAATTCTCACAAACTTTGTCAAGGTTTTCACCAGGTTATGAAGGCATGGAGAACATGTTTTATTTCCTTTATAAAATAATTATTTTCCATTTTAACAAAGAAGATGATATACGAAACCATATACTTGTATACTTCAATGTAAGTTCTCACAACTTTTTTTCAATTTTTAGCATGCGCTTTTCCTGTTATAACTTTCATCTCAAAATCAGTTAATAGTCTTGGATATAGTGAGTTATGGGAGCCAATCAGAGCTTGTGAAAATGGATATTGGTTGCTTTAGTAAATTCTAAATGAGGATTTGGTTTGATCAAAATGTTTTTAGCAAAAATAAAAAATAAAAAAGCCTGAAAGTGTGTTCCATCATGAGACCTCGAGCTAGGTTGTCCTACAAACTGTACATGTCTCAAAGCTAAACTGGTTACCATGCACACACCTCATCACATGACATCATATCCCCGGGTCAATAAAATTTTCTTTTAACCTCTGCATGTACTCAACTTACAGAACTTTAATTTCAATATTTTGTTGTTGTTTTTAAATCCTCAGGATACAAGTACCAGCGGACAACACTCTTCATATCTGGGTTTGCTGCAACTGGTCTACTTACCTATGTTATCTGCCTGATCAAGAGTAATCTTGCATTACATTATGTTCTGTTAATCACTGCAGCAGTTGCAACATTTGCTGGCATTCTGTGTACAACAGTGAAGTTTGTGGGACTATTTACTTTGGGGCTATCTGCTGGCTTCTGCCTTGCTATGGCATTTTTGCTGGGCTTTGTTCATTTGTATCAGTATAACACAATAACTATTCCTTTTGGGGTTATATGCGGCCTTTCTGTTATAATGGCTGGCATGACCGTTTGGTGGAAACGAGTACTTCTTATTATTTCATCATCAATATTTGGTGGAGCATTAGTCATGGGGGGAATAGACTATTTCATTGAAGAGTTCTGGCTTCTCATTTATAGCTACAGAAGTGCTTATGTCATGATTATACAAGGAAATCTCTGTATGGTGTCATGGTTTGTCATTAGCATTTGGCCATTGTTGACACTCGTAGGACTGCTGGTGCAGTTTTTGAAGACTGGACGAAAGCCATTCAGACCAAAAAAGGGTGAGCGTCGCAATAATCGTAGCAGAATATCTCGGACACGTCAAAATCAAATTGTGTGAATAGCATTTTTTATAACTTTAGACTGTGAAGCATTTGTTGATATTTTGTTCAAGTTTTTATAACAAAAAAGTAGAAATATGTGATTAAATTCAAACTGAGTTTCTAGGACAAAAATGGTTGAGCAAAGAGAGCTTAGAGCTTATTCCCAAGTCTTTCTTGTTGGAAATTCTTTCGTACACCCTCAAAGTATATTTTGAAGAAAAATTAACAACTTTTATTCATGCATTACAGTTTGGGTGTTAATATAGACCACAAATTTAATTATGAAAATTTTGTATAGTCTGAACTTAGAGAAATTAAACTTCCACATTCTAATTCACAACTTGCAAAGTACACTGAAATTTGTCTGGCTGTATGAATATATTACCTATGGATAGCTAGCTGTGCTTCTAGGATCCTACCCTTATTGCTCTCCCCTCTCATCCCTAATGCACTTACCCAGCCTTTCTATTTCTGTGTTTGCTACCCAATATTAAGGTCACTCTTTTATCTCGTACAGTAGCTGTTGTGTGTAGTTTGTAGTGGACATAAATTTGAAAAAAATCTTTGAGCACAATTAAACATAAAATTATTGGTACAGAGTTCCAGGGTTATTCCTATGGGTTTTGAAATTTATGAAAGTTTTGGAAAATGAAAATAGGTTTTTCAGAACGTGAAAAAAAAAATGGGAAAATTGGTCTTGTATTCATGATCAAAAGGACTTAATATGGACAATCCTATATTAAACCAACAAGTCAAGCATATTAATTTAAAATTATTTTTGTAAGCGCTCCATCACACCGTATAATTAGCATTTCAAATAAGTATAGAATTTACTTCTTGTAGCTTTGCAGTTCATTACTGACGATGGTAGGAGACTTGCCGAAACATGTTTAGTGTTTAAACTGTTATACTTTTTTTGAGAGGTGTTGTTAGTTTGGACTTACTCTATGAAAAAGTCTTTGATTTTTAGTTGGTTTTCTTTGCAAACAAATAGATATTTAGTTTCAAGGCCTTTGACAACTACAGTTTAATGCCAAGTGCAACAAATAATCAGTGCAGAATGAAGGTTGTTCTAACAACCTATTAAATAAGAAAATACTTTATTAATTGAGCATGGTTTGTCAGTTTTATTGCAAAAAACATGGGAAATGCACATTATGCAAATCTCATAATGTGGCACCTCCAGAATTTACTTGGTATTGCAAAGCTTTTTATATTTGAAATAATTCAAATGGCTTTAGATTGTTTTGAAAATAATTAGAAATCCAAGTAATGAAGAAAACGTTTTTCAAAAACAGAACGGATAGTCCAAAATCAAGGCCGCGGTTACAATTGTAAATTCTGTTGAAGCCTGAAGGCTGAACTTTACCGGGGTTTTTTTTCAACTTACTTCAATTGCGTACATGGTCGTAACGTTGCATGCTGGCTAATTAAACTGTTTCCATAAAAGGGCTGCCGTCTTAAGAAACCTTTGCAAACTTTGAGATTTTTATCCTGGTTGTATCAGGCGTTTTGAAGATGACTGCAAGCTAGGTCATATATTCGAATACTTCCGAAGTCCTCCAAATACTCACTCGTTCCCAGTACCTCTTCAAAAATTAGAGTTTACAAGGAAAGTATCTCTTTCACCGATTTTACTTGAAATTTTCATTTCTTTTTACAGTATATTGGTTCGAGTTTGGGGTAAATAAATTTTCCGAGAAAATGAAGCCTTTATGCAAGGGCTCGAAAAAAGTCTGATATTTAAGAATTAGATGGTTAGGTGTGCGAACACATAAATGTTTAGTTTGTTGGCTTTTTTGAAACAACTTACAGTTATTAGTTAAACCAAATTTGTGACATAGGTAACTAATGTAGTAAATTCTAGCTAGCTTATAAAACGCTTTCCGCTGAGTTTCCCTGTCATGTTCATACTAGAGTGCACTTCCTGGGTAAAATCCCCGAAACCTCTCCCCCCACCCCTCCCTGTTTTAAAGTTGCTGTTTTACAGAAGCTCTTTAAGTTCACTAGCTTACTCTATACCACAATGTAATCTATATTTTTGAGTGGTTATTTCCGGTTTCCGTAAACTATAGAAAATCTTCAACCTTTTGGCAGTTTCGTGAAAAATTCCGATAACTTATTCTAGACCCAAACGCTGTGATTTGTACGCCCAAATCCTACAGTATAGTAAACTGCTTCAAATGTGGCCCGTATAGGGCAGTTTTCCTTTTGGTGCGTGAGTGAGCACGAAATCCAAGTTTTCTTGCCATACGTACGAGCTGTCGCCCACCAAGGCGAGTGAACAACTTAAGAACAATTTTAAAAGATCATGAGTAATTCATATATCAAACACCACGTACAAATCATCCTATTATTTCACTCGTACTTCAATAACGGTTATTTATTCAAATTTTAAAGGAACCTCGGGTGTCCAACAATATTAATCTCAATAAGAGTTTTTTTTGACTTGTGTCTACATCAGCAGCTCCAATTTGACAATTCTCTGTATATAGTTCACGCCAAGCGATTTGTTTTGATCATTGAATTTACTGCACGCTGCATTCTTGAAATGCTAAATCCTTTACAAGCCTGCGGAACCGGCGCTTATCTCCGGTTTCTGTAGTGTTAAGCGGGCGAGAGTCTTTGACTCCCCCTGGATGGAGCACTACTCCATCGCAGGTTAGCTCCCACCACATACTGGTACTCATTTACCTACCCCGGGAGGTTGAAAGCCGAGTTGGACTTAGTATGCTTTGTCCGCAATACACCATCATGCCGAGCTCGTAGCCCAATTATGGAACCCCTTCCAGAGTCTTCATATTCACTCATTTCACATGCAAATTCTGATATATACACAAGTATATCGTATAGTTTGTTATCGTTTAATTTAAAATGTTACACCTCCCAACTCAAATACGTCTTCCAATTGGAGGAGAACGTGGCACGTGACACTGGTCAAAACTCGCTGCTCGAATGTTTTTGGTATTTGCCCAAACCTCTTCCCCCTCAAATATCTAACGGTCCGTCTCTAAGTCCCTAGCGCGAACACAACTCACAAATTCCCTTGGGAAAGAACGACTTGAACTTTCAACTCGCACGTGATCCAGTCGTGCACTTTTAAAACATTGGCAAACTTGTATGCCAGCCGCATCAATCAAATAATTTCTACGCAATCATGACAGCTAAACGGTTTCACACAGGAACTCAAGAAGAAATTTAAAAGCTTCTGCGCGACAAAAGCTCGAAATCTACTAACAAAGTTTTAACTTTTGTGATTTGAATCGGGAGGTGGACTAGAAAGGGATAACCTCTTCCACCTCCTTTCACAAATTTTCACCTATCTGTTTGTATCTGTGTGGTAATGTATTTGTGTATTTGTATAGTGCTTTTGTAAAGCGATTAATTGTGAATAAACTATTATTATTATTTATGGTTTGTGACTTATTTTATAAGCAAATTACTGGGATTTGTGACATTTTGCAATAAAGTGGTAAGCTGACATCCGTCTATTTTGAGTTGGTGGTATAACAAAAGACTTAAAGACTGGCACCTCGACTCTCGATGCTCCCCTCTGCTTCATCTCGGGGAACATTGAGGGTTTCGGGGAAACAAAACTAGCTGTTTCCCGTGGGGCCAGTCATTAAGTGCTTATTGTTTATATCTCCGGTTAGTTTGCGTGAACCAAAACAAAACACGATTGTACACCAGTTTTTAAAATATTTCAAAAACATCTGACACCGTTGTCCGGCATCCTTTGCGGGCGCCTTCAAGTTCACGCTGTTGAAAATTGTAGGTTTTGGTAAGTTATTTATTATCCATCTAAAATCCAGTTCAGTCGGCATTTTTTTCACTTTTGAAACAGTTTTGAGTATAATTCAAAGCTTCGAACTATCATTTTCTTTTCACCTGTTTAGATAAATTTATAACTCACTTGCGTACTTGAATGAATTACGTAACACTTCGCCTCATGAGAGGTAATTCGGATTCCAGAATCCAGGAAACATTAACTCTAGGAATCCGGAATCAAGAAAACGTTTGCTTGTGGAATCCGCAATCCTACTCTTTGGAAGCGGAAAATCTGGGCCTAGAAAACCGGAATCCCGAAATGCAGGCCCTTTGGAATCTGGAATCCACTCAGGTGGAATCTTGAATCCAGTACCTGGGTTCCGGAGTCCACACCATGAAATTCCTTTATCCAAGACTGTCATGGATTCCCTTGCACGGGGCGAAACACTACGGTGTAATTACTTTTAGTTGCTGCCTATGTTATGGAAAATTGGGTTTCGGAACACAGTTCGGAGATCAATAGTCGCTATTTATCGTTTAAATCCAAGATACGGAAATTTTGTTGAAAATTGGAAACTTTGGCCGAGTAAGGCTGGAATGTCCGAGTTAAGGTGTCCTAAATAAAAACAGTAAAAATGTCTTAATTAATTCAGATTCACAATTACATACTGTGCATTTCAAGGTTCTTTAACGTGATATCGAGTTAAGTTTCAATAAAACATTTAAAAATAAGTTTAATTGTTTTTAAAGTTTTTTTCATCGGTGAACTTCAACAAAAAACGTACGAATTTACGAGTCGGTTTTAAACAATATTAATAGTCAAACAAAATCATCTAAATTTTTGTGCTCTTGGCTTAGCATATTCTAAATAAAAACTTTAAATTACAACTTACGTCATTCATTTGAATGATTCTTTTTAGCGACAGAGCAAATGAACCGACAGTACTCTATTGGATCTCCATTTTACTCTATACAAGAGGACTTCGAGCTCAAAGAACTACTTGACAGTGAGTCGCGCGGCCCTGGAACCGACTGACAACGTTTACAACGTACCATATTTGTTCACAGGCTTTTCATATTAGCGAACGACTGTATTCTACTTAATGTGTAGGTAACCTGTACTAAACACCTTTAAAACAGAGTTTGATAATCCTGTTTGTAACAGGGAGTATAAAAACACTTCACTCTGATTGGCTTAAAGGGGGAATTTTTTACTTAATAAAGGGAAATAGTACTCAAGCTCGATTTGTTGCATAGCAACACAAACTATGCACAAAAAAGTTTTTGTTGTGTAAACAATAATGCCGGCTTCTAGTTTTGCCGAAGCGGACGAGCGCGAAAATCAGTTGTTCTCTCAGTTTTAAAACTGATTAATGGCGGTTTACAAGAAAAGTACATGAAGTCAGCGTGGAAGTATCCAAAGCTTGGTCAGATTAAACACCAATTAGCTCAAAACGTTTAACAAGACTTGCTTGTGCAGAATTGTCGCTGGCTATGTTGAAATTCAATTCTTGTAATTGTTTCATTTATTAAAGAAATTTTTCCCTCCTAAGTATGAAAAAGTAATCATTTGTAAAGTATGTGCGAGTACTTTATTCTAATAATAACCATATGTGAAATCTTCATAGAATAAAAGGTAACAAAGTAAAAACATGTTTCGGCGACATGTCGCCATTACCAAATGTAAATCACAGTTAGTTCAGTAACATATAAAGAAAAAAAGAAAAGAAATGTTTTGTTAAAGTTTTCGTTATTAAAATAGTTGATATCATTAATGCTAAAGGAAATTGAAGTAATAATACGAATGCTCATGTAAAATCTACGTAAACCTCACATCCTGAACGTTCGTTTCACTTTACAAAAAGTATATAAAGTGCCTCAAACTATATACAATAAGAGAGCTTGTTTTAGAATAAAGATACGAAATACCTCAAATAATTACTAATATAACAGACTTGGATTTTTACTTTAACTAAAAAATTGTGTCTTGAAATTAAAACCTTGAGTAAACACAAATAAATAGTTCATTAATAACATACAATTTTATAAAATAATTTGGATAGTACGTGCGTTTTGATTGGTCTGCAAGTGTGTTTTCATGGCGCTATGAAACACGAAAATGGCGTGAGCAATGTGGTTTGACTGTCTCAGAGTTGTGAGAATTAACAGTACGCGCTCCGTAAACCGTCTTTCTCTTTGTTAACAATGAAAATAACAATTTTATAAAAGAAACAAAACATGTTTTCCGTGCCTCCATAGCCTGTTGAAAACCTCGGCAAAGTTTGTGAGCTGATGGATAGTTCCAAATAAGCCACAAAACACCATTATTATACTACACTTTATTGACAACATGTAAACTCTCTTATTAAAACAAAAAAACACTTTGCATATACAAAGGATTACAGACTGAAATGTCAGTAAACTGCTGTAGTTGAGTCTTAAAGAAATATTTACACTGCAGTCTTCTAAGTCTTCTTCAAGTCAAGAACACCTTATTGTGCAACTGGGTTCTGAATAACAATGAGCATGTATTCTTTATCTGAAATGTAATTGAACACATATTAATACAGCAGTAACATTTTAACAGAACAGGCCCAGGGAACAGAAATGTACTTTCAAAGTGCATATGAAAGAAAAGTTACTTGTAGGTTCAGTTTCTAAAAAAGTTTTGAAATCAGACTTTTATTAAGTTTGTTAGAAGTTCTCAAAGTTTCAACTTTGAAATATTGGACAAGCAGCTTGAAGCTCGAGTTCTAATTGGTCTATGACGTCAAACAAGTAACTCAGAATATCTTTGCAGCCTTCTATAGTCGCAACACTTGAACATGGCATCTTTGTAAAAACGTTGTAAGCTTTATTTGGCAAGAATGACATATTCTGGTTCAGAATCAAGCTCTGCAATGATAGCTGTAACTAGTCTGAGTAATTTGTTTGATGTTAGAGACCAATTAGAACTCAGGCTCCATGCTGCTTGTCCAAGATTTCAAAGTAGAAAGTTTGAGTGCTTCTACAAATCTTAATAAAAGTCTAATTTTTCAATTTTATTTTTTTAGAAAATGTGCCTACAAGTAACATAGTTCTTAGTTGACAAAAAAAAATTTCCCTTCATATGCACTTTAAGGCATTTTGTGGTAGAAACATCACTATTAGTAGCAGTTTTCTCCCCGTGATTTGAACTAAAACCTTGGAAGAAAAAAGAGTAGGAGTAGCTTCCGGGGCTAAACTAAATGCTATAATTATTTTATTCAAAGCCTTAAATTGTGATTACTTTGAAACACAATTGTGCTTCATTGTAAGATCTTAACATTATGATAACAACAAACTCTCTCCTTAAACTTGTAACTTGTTTTACTTTCATAAACATGGTGAGACAACCTGGCAATAAGTTTGCGTGTAATTAGTGATTCAATAGGTAAATTTGCACTAGACTGTTCCTGTTTCACTGGCAATGTAAATAGACTATTCCCAGTTCCAGCAAGTTCTTTGTATAATTATCTGAACACACATAACTGGAATGCTGCTGAAAATAAATATCTACACAATTAAATATTTACTTAGGAGGCAGCGTGGCTCATTGGTCAGAGTCCAGGGTTTGAATGCAGAAGACCCGGGTTCAAATCCCCAACTCGGACTACTGAATGAATTTGTCCTTGGTGATCCCAGGGGCAACTTCACCACGCTTTGTAAATAGCCAGCTGG